>JABMBR010005444.1:0-15623 GCA_018881525.1 Meteorus sp. PSUC_FEM 10030008
GGTGCTTCGATGATAATGAGCAACATCATTGGTGGGTGCTGCCTTAAAGTAAGGAGAAAAGAAGATGTACATGTACCTGAATACAGTTTTACTGAGGGTACATGGGGCAAAAAGGTTCTCCTAATAATGAGCCAGTATTTGGGTCCTGTCTCCAAAAATATTAATCCGAATATCAAATATAATTAAGAAATTGAGTACATAAGTATATTTACTATTGTTCTATTGAAAAAACACATGTTCGATCATAAACTTAACGACGATGCAGATGTCGAACAAAAAAATTTCTTATCCCAACCCCCTTAATGTGTTTACCTTAAGCTTAACTAGTATATAAACAATTAACGATTAACAGAATAAATTCAATTGCCTATGCGCCGTAAAATATATTTGGGTCGCAACATTCATAATTCACATTGGCACGGAATATACCCAAACAATGGAATAAGGAATTCCCCTCATCATCCCACTGTTCAACAGATAAATTTCTCAAGTCATATCTGTTGATTTTTCATTCAATACCTGACGTATTGATGATAACACTCAATCTGGAGCCATTTCCCTCATGAGCATAGTTGCTTCATCCTTATCTCATTGTCCCTGTTATACTCGTCTTGTGATACAGACTAGAAGTTGAAGATCTTCATAGTCTTGCTCGATTTTTATCCAGCAAAAGAAGAAAAGTGACTGTCCGGTGGAATAATTGCCGCGGACAAGACAATGGAATGATCTTCAAGGGGAACACTCATTGATAACAAAAGAAAGAAAAATCTTTTCACTGCAGATGAAATATGAACGATCGTGCAAGTTGGCGTAGATGATTTTTATCATTCTAGTGATCAATTCATGAGTTGAAATGGCAACTGTTATATGATCAACAATTATATCAAGTAACACATGACATATTTTTTTTATGGGTTTATAACAAAAGATACATCATCATAAAATGTTCGGGAAATGTCTTTGGAGAAGATGAAGACATTGGATGGGATAAGAAAGAATGAACAATTGATTGGATTGATGAGAACATGAGGTTGAGTTACAGGAGAAGGGTGATGTATACTATACGTGAATTTATCGTTGCCTACGTAGATTGGTCATTCACAAGAAGGTCAATAGGTTCAACCCTCGAATAACACTGGCGACATGAATCCACTAACCATTGCTTCTTTCCCTATTCCAATTCAAACTACGTGGGGGCGAAACATAGAAAAATAAACGACGCACTGATAACAAGTAGTTGGACTGCTTGTTTCATGATTATTGTTGGCTTATTTTATTTTTCATCGGAGACAATTGTTCGATTTGAATTGAATAGATAGAAGATGATGGAAAAATTATCAACAAGTTTCGAAGACTCAACACTTGATGAAGTTGATTGATGTTTGTTAATTGATGATTGAGTGATTCCTGGTGCTGCATAGGATTTTATAGACTCCAGAATGAATATTTTTATGTTACACAAATGTACAATCAGATTATATTTCAGTTTTTTCAATATCATACGCTAATTCTGCTTCGATAACTCCAATACATATCGATTTCTAATTTACATAGTTAGCAATTCTCATAAAAATTGACGGTGTTTTTAACGATTCACCAAAAAATTTCAATTGCAAAAACACGACAGTTTTTTCTTCATTAACAAGTAAAAAATACTCTGGACATGTTATACAATATGGATCATGGATATTCATTCGACCAAAATTTCTTGATTGCCTCCACATCAACGAAATGCACATTTTATTCGGCAGCAATTCAGGTCACGAATTGATATTTACTTACATGTTTAATGCGGATGAAACAGTTTGTTGATAACGAAAATATTTTACAGATGTAAACCACATTCAAGCGAAACAACTGACAGCAACAACGCATATCCAGGTACTCTATTTTATGTTTCTCATTCTTAATTGAATCGAAATTCCAGTAATCAGCAAAGATGTTGATTGTTTAACAGCGTGAAATTCTTTTCTGGCTACGGAAAAAAAAAAATTAATGCTTCACCAAATTCTATTGAATACGCTCATGGAAATAATTGAAATTTGGATGAAGCTTCAATAATAATCACGACTGAACACAACACACTGATTCAATTTGCTTGTAACAAAGAATTTTTCTACCTGGATAATTGTATTTTCATTTAACGAAAAAAATTTGTAGTGCAGCCAAACTCGAATCCAAAAAATTCTCCAACGAGAATTCAATTCGCGTCGATTGCACATCCGATAATGATTTCCATATAAATTGATTGATGCATTGAAGGATCCTACTGTCCATTCGCAATTACGAAAATCCAATATTCCTTCCTAATTCACAAAAAAACGTTTAGAACTGTATTGAGTTTATTTTCATACCACAGCTTTCGTATGAAAATTTTTATCCATGAATTGTATATATAATAAGAATGAACGAATGCTATCATCGTTATTAAGTCAATATTTTTTTGAACAGACACATTGCAATAGGAAAATAATGGCAAATGTGCAGACAGGTGATTTGAATGAGAAAAAAAAACTCGAGTGTCGATAGCGAACGCCTGGTCAACACTTTTTTATCCACCTAGTTTTTTATTTTCGTTTTCTCATTTTGCCTTTCCAATTCAACCAACTGAGAACATATTGGTCCAACTCTCGACTCTTGTAATGGTTTGTGTTTTGCACGATTTTACGAATTCTACTGCGTGACACCAGTGATCCCCCACGTACATACATATAAATGTTGATAGAATGTATCTGACTGATATAAAAACTTTTTTTTCTTTTACTATCTATACATAAATATGGTGGGTTTGTCATCATGAAACCCACCAAAACTTCTTACGAAGCAAAAAGTTACTTCGAATAGCCTTTTTTTCCTCAACCTCCACTTTTCTTTTCCCTCTTTATTGACATTTGAATTATTATTCATCAATTGATCTATAAATAATACGAGCACTTAAAGAAAGAAATGTTAACTATGATTTTACGTCAATAATTTGTGAATCAATGATTATTATGCTTCAAATTGCGATCCAAATGAAGTGAAGGAGAACAACGTTGATTTTCATGTAGTCTACAACGAGAATTCAGTGTTAAAGGTAAATTGGATCCTCGTCGCATTTTCCGCAGTGCTGTCGGTCATAGAATTTCTTCCATCTCTGTATTTCCCGTTCCCACTGTAATATTGAACACCATCGCAAAAAAAAATGTGAAATCAACGTTACTTGAATATCAAAATTTTATAAAAACTCAGGCATCGAAAAAAATTAAATTTTTTATTTTATTCTGTCTCATGCATCGAATGAACAATTAGACGTAAAAATAAATAATTTCTCCGTGACAACACAAATAATTAATAATTAAATTTCATTCAGAAAAATTTGATATCATACAATGATTGAACAAATCCAAAAGTCAATTAACGTAATCCAATTTCGTATTTTTTCTAGCTATCTTTGATCAACTTTGATTCCACACTATCTCAAACTTGAAATAACTACGACACTGATAAAAGGTGCGCTGGATCTCTTGTGGATTAGACCTGAAATAACATAAAAGTCAAGCAAAAACAGTTAGAGAATATAATAACAATAGAAAAAGAAAAAATAAATAAAGACTGACACTATCACATTGATTTCAATCTAATACACACCAACAAAGTTTAATTATTTATCAGCGAATAAACACAGGATTAAATTAACATCAGTCTCCATGTTTATCGTTTGTATTTCTTTAATATAACTTGGATATGAAGCAGTACTTGAAAACTTCGACGCAGAAAATCAATAATTAATCCAGTCTATTTATCAAGAAATAAACGTAGGAAGTAAATCGGATGAATGGCCGCAATAATTTGTCGCATTAAACATACAATGGGTGAACGACAGTAATCAAGGAAAATGTGAACATCAAATTGTGTAATATGAAGTCTATATAATGAAATATATCCTCTATTATCTTTTATATACTCGTGGACAACAGTACCTTTCTAGTTATCTATAAAATTCATTTTCATCAATACATGGAGAGAAGAAACTCTTAAAAATTACCCTCATATGATGGTAACTCGGGGACATCGTGTCATTTGGGAAAATTTGCGAAACCACTGTAATTTTTTAATGTGTGCATGGTAAATTTTACCATGTACATCGTGAAATTTCATAGGTTCCCTTCATAAATTCCTATGTTACCGACGATATTTCCTTGACTGCCACAATGTCCCCAGATTACCAAGCAATATAGTAATTTTTCTAGCGATTTGACGTTAAAATTTAATCGAAAATTCTCTCAGTGTAGCAATCCTACGATTCACGTGTGTTTGTATATAATAAGATAATAAAATTCACCTAATGTTTGGGTATCGTAAATGAAAATATTGTGACTGAAAGAAATAATTTATTAGCTCTTTGGTTATGACTTTATTCAGATCGATAGTCTTTCGTTGACGTAGGTTTCATTGCATACATGAACGATACAAAGTATATTAAATTATTTAATTTATTTCTGATAGTTACAATTTACAGTATCAGTACATTTGATTATTTCTATTTACATTTCTATTCATACTTATATTGGTAAGTTACATTGAAGACTGTCATTTCATATTCACTTGGTTTTGCATTTATTTAAATTAACATGAAGATGGATTGATATTGAATTGATGGAAGTTGTTGAAATTTTTTTTCAGATCTATTTTAGTGTTTGTAAAAGTTTATGTGAAATGTCAATTCGATATTTTTATTTGTGATACTTTTTTTTCTTCACGCTGTTCAAATTGTTGGGATATAATAATTGATAGGCGTGAATTGACATGCGATACGTTGAAGGTCGAATTGAAATTGAAATGTCTGTGGCGTTTGTGTGACTCATTTGAAATAGTGCACAAAAGAACGAAAAAAAAAAAAAAACGATAACACCAGTGCATTTATGTTATTGTTACTTTTCCTTGTTAGACATCGTCAAGACATATTTGCTCATGTCATTACCACTGCATTGGAGTTTCATCAAGATGGAAATAAATATCTTTGGAATTTTATGCGTGTCATCTTTCAAGTATGAAAACTATGTTTTTCTCATTAACAATAGTTATTCATATGTTCTCTTTCAGATGAAATAAAATATGACATAAGATCTGTCTGTGACAAGATATGTAAAAAGAACATCAGAATTTTTCTATCGGATATTGTCTTGTTGATAACACACACAGTAGAGGAAAATGTGCTTTTCGTTACTTTCTTATACAACAGTTGCGCAATAAAATTCGAAAACGAAAATAGAAAAATATGTTGCTTATCAATTGTCACTACGAAATATTTTCTCGTCTCCCACAATGCGATAAATATTCTGATATTTAGTCACACAGGGAAGAAAAATTATTCATGGATTTATTCAAGTGAAATTGACATGACACATAATAATAAAAATATTTTCATACTTCATAAAATCACACAAAGAATTAATAATAAATTAGCATACATTTCTTCATAAGAAAATAGGATTCTCTTAGCTATTTAATGATAAATATGGAACTATTTCCCAACTTCGACTAGGAATGTAACAAGTTACTCATGACTGATTAAATTCCACTACAAGTTCGTCATCCACAATAATTTCTTGTGGCACCAAGCTTTTCAATACTCTATCAATATTATCACAAAAATCATCAGTAGTTGCAGTTTGCAGGTTAGGAATCTTCAATACATTGAGTATGATATTAAATCAATTCTCATGATAGTGGTGACTAGGATTTAGTTGAAGTAATTTATCTTGATCGCACACTGACCTTGCTGACATATCTGATAATGTATTGTGC
Source organism: Meteorus sp. PSUC_FEM 10030008 (assembly GCA_018881525.1). NCBI lineage: Eukaryota > Metazoa > Arthropoda > Insecta > Hymenoptera > Braconidae > Meteorus > Meteorus sp. PSUC_FEM 10030008. The sequence goes on from JABMBR010005444.1 coordinate 5,791, forward strand.
ATTGATTTCTTTGGAGTTGGAGCAATTTCAACGCTACCAGAAAAATTTGCAAAATCACCATCGAATGATTTAAATATATCATCAATCATTTCTGAATCCGGTTTATCTTCGTCTTCATTATGTTGATTTGCCTCGATTTGGGCCAAAAGAACTTTTAACAGCTGGTGACAGGTCTCCCTTCGTGTGGTATTTGACATCCCTGGGTAACTTTGACGCAGTGGGTCGTCCCTGGTGATTTCTCGAATTCTTTCAGCGACATCATCACAGTCTAATTCAGAACACATTTCCGAATCGGACTTGGAACGAATTAGGTTTCCCGACGCCAATTGTATTGTTGTACATTTGTTCACACCTTCAGTTTTATTAGTATCAAATCCAGTATCATTCACTTTATTATTATCATCAGTACTGTCATTGTCACCAAATTGAAATGGTTCAATCTGTAAATCATCATGGATACTAAATTGTACAAATTTTCTATCACAGACTGGTGATGAAGTAAAGAAGTTTCCGGCAATTACAAGGGAGGATAGTGAAGAACTATCAGACATTCCTTCCAATCCGGAATCCCCTGATGTTCCAGAGTCTTTTCCAATTTCTTCACTCCACTCGTTTTTTAAAATTGTCGATGACTGGTTTTTTCTCCATGGTGATAAAAACTTTTTTAATCCACTACTCTCATGCACTTTTTTTCTCAAACACCTGAACCGTTTTCTAAAATCACTGCCCAGTTCGCCGGAGTGTGATTGATTTTTTAACGATTTATCTTTACTCAAATTGTTGAAAAAGAATAGAAACGAACAATTTTTTGATTCGTTATTTAGTGACTTCATTTTTTCAATTAAATTCTGCATCTTCTGTATTAAATTATCATAATGTTATGTTTATATAAATTAATGAAAATATTTATTCAAATTCTATTTCAATCCGGTGCGTTTGACGGATGCAAAAGATGATACTGCAGTACTGTCAAATTGGTGCTCAATACCTTGTCAAAGTTCTACATTATAAAGTAATAGGCGGGGTTTTTCATTTTCGTAAAATCTAAAGAGTGGGATTTGAATGAGAAGGGGAACGTATATGAACAGTTGACCATTTGGAATAACTCGCCGAGCAAATTGCCTTCAATGAGTGCGCAGAATATTGAAATTATATTTACATGTATACACAAATTAAGTTGAATGTGTGACAACAGAAATGAGACGCCCTGAACATCCCCTCTCTACTCCTGACCCCATCAGAAACAGTAGCCATCTCACTATCACCAATGCTCATTTATTTTTTCCCCACACAAATATCCTGCAGTAGTTTTCCCCACATTGTTGAATCTATTGGAGAAAAGATAAGAATATTTAACAAAACACTTGAAACTGAACAAGCTTGTGAATATTCAATTGCAAAAATACCAAATAATTTTTCAATAATTTCATTCAAATAAATCCCATCGAAATAATTCTGTAACATTCAAATGATGATTGTTCATGCACTCACCATTGATGTCATGTCAACAATTCACGAGACAAAAGGCATTGGAAAAAGTTCATGAAAATAGGACAACTTTTTCGCATTCATGTGAAAAGTCGAATTGGCTAGTCTTTGTATTTTTGGCACCAATGTTCATGTTACTGTTCACATAGATATTGTAATGGTGATGGTTTTTATTTCATCATACATATAAATTCCCATTTCCTTCCACATTTATCATGGATATTCGGTCTGCACATTAATAACAAGTTGAATGACGTCATTGAATTGCAGAAAATATATAACTGAAGGAATGAAAATAATTTCCTTAGTAACGTCAGTTAGTATTCCGTTTGAACAAGAACTCACTTTATTCATGTATTGCTTTGAACAATTATCCAACGTTAATCCTTTCTCTCATTATCTTCCTCTCCTCAAATTGCCTCTAATTATCGAAATTATTCAGAAGCCATTAAGTTAACATCTATCGACCAAAGCGTATATGACGTCAACAGCTAATTTGCAAACAGAAAATTTTCTTTATAACTAACGCTGACTTGTTCGACTGGCACCAACAATTTTCGATCCCAATAATGAGCTGGAATATAAATTTTGATGATGTGTTATGCCGTAATTATAGTAGCGCCAAATGACACATCAGTTCATGATGAATATCAAATGAATTAATGAGTTCAACGATGTGCACACTTCAATGTACAATAGAAGAAATATTGAATCGCAGGATATGCGACATTTTCAACGGTTGGATACGAATAAAAGTTTGTTTATAGTGTAATGAAATGGATTGAAGAGAGAAAAACAGTTTCCAGAATGAGTTCTAACCTCAAACAGTTCAAACAAACACATCAACAAAGCCACAACTTATATTCCTAATCTTCTAACAATAACAAATTATTCAATTATACAGTTTTCAAACACAACAGCTGGGGACAAACATATGAATTCACATGCTTGAACGAATTAAACTCTACTTTAAATATACGCTTGATATAAAGTTTTCAAACAATAATGAGTTTATCCCCTCGGTATATTTTTAGTTCTTCTTTTACCTCAAAATACCAAAAGAGACTGGAGAATTTTGTTCTCTTTTAATATGAAATATGAAGTTGAAGTTACTACAAAAAGAGAAAAGAAAAAGTGAAATGAGTAGAAAAAAAAAGTTATTGGAATAATAGTGCCAAAAAATTTCATCCAATGTTACACACGCCAACACCCACATCCGCCCTAAATCCTTGAAAGTCTACGTTGTGGTGCTACAGGGCATGAAATCAATGTGAGAGTATGGCGCCACGTTGACTGGATAACTTCCTCAAAGTGCAACCTCTCTAGCACCCATATCTACTCACATATAACTCGACGTCATCCTTTAACGATCTACTAAAATGAGTTAATATTAAATTATATCGTATGGAATAAATATATTTTTGACTGGATTATTAATAATATAAATTTCATACTGGATAACAAACGTATTTTTCATTTTAGTAAATTGAAATGTTCAATTTCAGTACATTTGTCTCTACAAAATTTTATTAGTCTCGTTTATTTCGAATATAAAATACGAAATGGCCATTTATAATCAACCATCTGCTTCATGGCTATTCAAAGTGTACAGAATATCATAAATAAAATGACAAAATTTGTGACCGGAAAATAAATATTCGTTCTCAGAAATGGAAAATAACAATTGACAATAAACGACTTCAATAAATCCCTCATCCTATTTGTACATCGGTATTTAGTAACTACATTGAGGAAAAGACAATCATCATAACACTTGTGTACACCAAAGTGTACCCAGAGACTGTATGAACATGGCAAAATGGGTATTTAGAGAATATTGAGGGGAAGTTACGAGGGTAATTTGTTATACCTGCGGTAACGAAAATGGACTTAACCGATTCATAGCTTGTTCCACCCCTCGGATTAACACGATGCGTTTTTATACACGGAATATTGGACGGTCAAAATTTCAAATTGTCCGATTGACTAAGAATGAGCTGCAGGTATAAACCATATTCATAGACAATTGTCAGTGTACAGCAAGTATGGAATACCAATAAGATTTACGAGCAAATTTGAGTATAGTCAGGTTAAACATTCAACAAGTTACAGCTGCCATGTAATATGAAAATTAAATATTAACTAAAAATTTAACATTTAATGGATAATTAATGAAATATTGTTTTATAGTTTCAAACAAACGTATCAGTGACATCATCAATACTTTCAATCAGAATCATTCATACCAGTGGACGATCATAATACGCATGCTAAAACGTAATTATAAAGTGAAATATTAATTAATTTATACAACTAAATTAGACCAATTTTCTATGTTCGTCATATGATATTCAACATAAACATTTGTGCAGTTTCATCGGTTATTATAAAGTTCAAATGAGTCGTTGTCCTGTTTCATACTGGTGATTATATAACGTGGAAAATGTAAGACAGTATCTTGCAACAAACTTTCATGTAAGTTTAATTTCGTTAATAACTTCAATTTATACAAACTTTCCTCTAGAAATTTCTTTTCCGTTTTATCAATTGAGATCAAAGTGTATGATGAAATCTTCATGCTAAATTAGTTTTTTCAACTATTTAAAATTTTCATTCATGTGATTTTCAACACTTTGCTCTTTCAGTATAACCAGGAAATGAAATCCAACTCAATTCCAGTATGTAAAATCGTATTCGTAACTCGTACAAATATTCATCGATCAATATAAATTGAACGTTTCATTTTGATGCTTATTTTGATGTTCATGGGAAGATAGGAGATGATTTTTTCAACTTGCGTTAAAAATATTTAGGAAATAAATGTTTGAAAAAATTTTTATTTTAAACATCATGAATTTCCACGTTTGGTAAATGATCGAATATTATTTGAAGGAGTCAGTAGGTGTGAAGTTTATGAGGCACCATTTACCTGTGTTAACGCAACTACAGACACACAAGTTTGACCATTGTACAGTAAATAGCTTATTATATATATAGGAAGAGCAATAAGACAAAGGTGCTCTATCTCACTTCATCGGGGTCGATCAGTCGCGCTAGAAGCGATTAGTCGTTAAATGCCGTCTTGGAAACTTCTAAATATGTACATGAGGGTTCCAATACTTTTCTCCATTTATTCAAACATTTATGTTATTCTATTCTATTTTTTTTTTTATTCTATTCTGTTCTATTTTTGGGTACAGACCGGATAAACGATCATAAACTCATTGAAATTTGAATTTAAAATATGAAAGTGTATATTCAATTTTCACCTTGTTCTTGATGGAAAAATAAATAAAATTCATATTTGAAGTTCAGTACAGTATAATGTGAGAGGGAATAAATAAAGATTTGTCCACCCTACGCTTTTCTACCCACACGTCTGACCACTCCGTGGCTTCACTCCACTGTGGCATTTTTTACAATATCTGTATTGGTACATAAATTCTGTTTTGTTGTGGAAATATTCAGCCGAAAAAAAATATCTTGTATGATGTTATGCATATCAATGTTACACCAATTGTTAGGTTAATGGTTGAAAATAATTTTACCAATTTCGAAAGTAAGTTGAATTAATTTGTGTTTAGTATGTCATTTAAGGATAAATTGGAGTTAATTTTTATTGCGTAAGTTCTAAAGCTGAATTTATTTCAGTGAGGAGTAATTAGTTTTGTGGGTGAACACAAAAGGGGAGATCATACTATATCAAAGGAATGAGATTTTTATTCGTGATTTATAGTGTTAGCATGAATCTTGAAATATATGGAAAATGTAAAATTGTGATTGAGTTGATGAATGATGAGACTGAGATTGTCTCATTTTTTTTTTTTTTTTGAATATTAAGATCCATGAGGAACGCATCTTTGTAATGGAAATATAATTTCCGAAAATGTTCATTGGTTGCAATCAGAATTGGGAAATTCCCCACTTTTATGTCAGTATAGCAAATAGTGGGTGGAAGTACATTTCCAACCTTCATTAAAAGTTCAATGGAACAAGGTAGACAAGGTAGACAATTGGTGCATACAGAAGGGTCTGAGAGTGGGGACCCTCTAATAATGAGCCATTTTCCCTACTCTTCAAATATTTCAGGTCACAAATGCTCATTTTACAAAATTGCCAACATTCTCAATCAGTTCTTGCATGGACCACAGACTCTGTTGAATGCAATAAAGTGCTAGTGAAAATTGTGTATCAAGTTTGGATTTATAGATCTGTGTCATTTGCTCTTCGTTTCTTTTTCAAATTTTTTTTCTTCGTTCTATTGTTCACAATGATAACACCGACGAAGTATAAATTTTTGCAGAAAATTTTGCAGAAGCATCAAGAACAGGTTCTCATCATTTTCATTTTTCGCCTCTCATGATTCATTTCTGCTCTGATGATTCTTTGGTTTTGTGAAATCAAAATTTATGCGGTCATGAAGACAGTCGTTTATGAAAATAAATTGATCAATGGATTGGATCATTTATGGCAAATTTAAACTGTTACAGATTAGTTCACCTGAAAACGAATCAGAAATTTCACCACAAAAAGCAAAGTGGGTGAGAAAAATGAATATCATGTCGCCAAGTAAACTCCAAGTACCTCCATCAAGTCCAATGCATATTTCATCGCCAGTGAAAATGAATCAACAGCGACCGAATGATGTGAAAAGTGTCAGTAGGAAAATTACGCTAACACCAAGATGTCAACAACCAATATTGAATCTCAATGAATCTGTCGATGTAATTGACCTCGAAAAAGTCATAACCGATTTCGAAGCAGATTATTTATCACCAACAAAACGTGGAAGTCCACCAGGAAACACGAAGAAATTCGTAAAAAAAATGGTTGCAATATTCGAAAAAAAAACCATCCCCTCTTACAGAGACCCGAAAGTAATTTATAATTCAATACTAATCCAATTCCAAATATGACAGAAAATATTGTAGCAATAATGCAATATATTTGCGACGTAGAGTACTAAATAATTATTGTACTATTATTTTTTTTTTTATTTTCTCACAGAATTTCTTGGGGGATTTAGAACGTAGGAAAAGCACCCCCGATATATTCCACGAACCTCTAACCGATTACTTAGTCCCTATGGATAACACGTACGTGATCGAAAAACACACTAAAAGCCTCAATAACAGTCTTGGGGATTGCCTAGGATATGCCGACATTTCTAAACGCCCGGGGGTATTGGATGAAGATATATCAGATGAGTCTGTCGAATGGGCAGACGAAGTCATCGAAATCAGCGACGAGAGCTTATACGATATGCCACCACCAAGGTCAGATGCATCATTGAGGCGTGAACGTGCTCCAAAAATAATCGGTGCATTTTTGAAGAAACCTATTGAAGTAGACAATACCGCAATCGATTGGCTACCAACACCTGCAGTAAAATTACCACGAAAAAAATCCTTCACCAAGTTTTTTTCACTTCTAAGTGGCAAAAAAATTTGGGATAACAATAATAAAAATTCATTACTGAGGAAAAAGTCACAGAAAGAGTCTAGGGAAACCCGTGATTCAGGTTTTGATGAGAAATCAATTTCACCAGTATCGTCAGTGGAGTCAACATCATCCTCTACAAACAAAATATTGTGTGAGGAAAATACTTCACGCAATACAACTGAACGAGTCACACGAGTATCAACTTTCATGTCATCAGGTCCACCACAAGAAAATACAGATATAGTGAGTGAGAATATTTATTCTAGCAATGATAATATTAACGACAATAAGAAACTAATGTTCGAAGAAATTCCAAGGTCTGAAGTGCGACTATCACTGGGACCATTCTTTCCTATTCAGCCGAAGCTTTTCATTAAATCATCAGATAGACAAAGAACAATAAGAGAGAGCAATGAGGAAATTCAGACTGAAAGCACTTATAATAATACGAACAAACATCAAAGTTACACCCCTTCGATATCACTCTTACCAAAACATCCATTTATATCTACATATGAAGGGGGACATGGCAGTTCAATTATACCATTTGACGACGAAGAATTCAACCAGGTTGAATTGCGAAGAGCTCCCAAGTGGAAATTTCCATCTTCTGATGATGTTTATGGTGTACCAAGATATATCTCAGCATCAGAACCTTCATTATTCACAAATGAAGTGAATAAACGTCATACTTATGATAATTTCTACGAAAACATGGCTCTGTATGATATTCCAAGACCGATCATACCAATACGACCAAAATCAAGTGTTTACGAGGATTGTCAATCACTCAGACGAAGAACAGCTGGTGTGACCTCAATTCTCACTGCATCACATGAGGATTTTTACACTCCACCTACGGCAAGTAAACCACAGTATGCTACGATAAAGCCCAGGAACTCCGTGGTACAACGCAACCGTGAGTTACTCTCTATAGAACGTTTCAAAGCCATGCATACACTCACTGTACCAAGTAATCATGATTACGGTTACAATTGCGGTGAGGTGACTAAGTTTTAAGCTTTAATGATTCAACCGACTCAACATAGTTAATATAAACGTCCGATTTAAGGTGGTGATATTTTTGGAAATCAACCGTCAAAATGTCAATGACGAGTTTGATATTATTACCTCATCAGAGTCATAATGAGCATTTTATCAGTAGAATTTCATCGTTCTACTTAATATTTTTTTTTTAATGATGTGTCTTGTAATTTGCTGACGCAAATTATCCAAATGAGATCACGTACAGTTCAGGCGCAAGAACAATTAAGTGTGTGCAGATCTGTTACAGTGATACATTAATTGTTGAGTTAATGTATTTTCAATTACTTTTCTATTTACTTTTTGATTCACCCAGAAGATAATTTTTTGAGATCTGACCAGAATCATGAAAGATTCGATATCGGTGAGTTTAATGGGTACTCAGTTTCTTGGATCTGATTGAAAATACTGAATTTTCTTCGTGGATTTTTCTTGCTTCTCAGTTTTCTTCGATTTGTCTTTCATTTTCTCGAGTGAGTTATCCAAGTGAGATCGCGAAAAATTCAATCATGGAGAGTACATATTTGCTATGGGAATCGATTGATTAATCATCAGTTTTTTTTCCCATTGGACAACTTGTTAATGATTTATTGACATAGCATCACGATTACGTTTTGAGGTGTCAATAAAACGTGACATATTCTACTTTGAAGAGTTGGTGAAACAATTGTCGGTTGAATTCAATCTGGAACGTTGATACCTCATTTTATTTTTCCTCATACATGACGTGTCTTATGGTTTATTAAGATAAGATGTTTCAATAAGATCGCGTTTACTCCAGACGACAAATAATTGTTTGGATATATTTTCGTAAACCATTTGGTCAGTGTAACTGACATACTGACAACTATTTTTTTTTAGTATCGACACATCATGGCACATTCGACTCTTAAGAGTTAAACAAAAATATTCTAATATACTTTTTTTTTCTTTTGTTGGTGACTTGGGGTTTTCGGAAAATCAAAGAATATTCCGCCAATCGATGGTAGGATTCTATTGATGTAGAATTTCCTAATCATTTGTTATCGCATTTGAAGATCAACTCTCTGAGCCTGTCAATTGATCATGACATTAACTCTGATGAGTTGCACAAATAATAAATTTTGAGTTTAACCCATTCAATCAATTTCTCATTCGACGTGTCTTGTAATTTGCTCAGTCAAATTATCAAAACAAGATCATACATTATAGACAAAATAAGATTTGGTATAATCGCAGATTGTCCTTCTTGTGATTTGTCTGTGACAAACTCTTGAAGATGTCAATTGAAGGTGACATTTCTTTAAAGAGTTGACAATGAGTCCAATTTTTCGATCACATACCAATCAATAAATAACTCTGAAGTATTTATCATGTGACAAATACTCAGATATGACCTTCGAAATGATCGACGACAGCAAAAAATGAAATTCTTCACTCTGATGATACTTAATTGAAAGATTAAAATTAAATTGGAATTCCAACACAATTCAATTCAAAATATAAATATAAGTTGATGAAATGATACAGAGCACTTCAAGAGTGCACAGAAATGAATCGAAAATTAATTACACGTCTGGTGGTAGAGTATAAAGGGAAACATCTCTTCCATTATCGCACTCGAGTTGTAAGTAAAATTCTGTAACTCAATTCCACTGTGAGTTCACAACTGTGAAACAAGTTTGTCACGCGCTAGCACTTTCATTATTTGTTAGTTTGTTCCAACTGAATCTATGAACGTCACGTTATCTCATTGTTGACTCTCTGTTTTTCGTTTTTCATACTGCAGTAAAAGACAACAAATATTAACTATGTGAATTGCTCCATTCTATCACATTTATATAGTACGAAAATTGTAAATAATTATAATTATAATTATA
>JABMBR010005445.1:0-15550 GCA_018881525.1 Meteorus sp. PSUC_FEM 10030008
TATAATTATTTAACAGCAATTAAACATTTTTCTTCGTTGGTGTTATGACAATACGGGCTGAATACCCGCGTGCACAACGCATACTCAAATCGCCCTGATTTGTCACAACCCACCCTCACCTTCACTTCACTCCACTGACAACATCGCTCCCCACCTGCAACAAACTGTATACGAAACATCGTGAAACTTTGTGCGACACGATTATCTGGACGTTATGTCGTAACAATTATGATGCTGCCACTCGACTAAATCACGAGCCACCTAACTTATTCGTTGGTGAATATGAGCATACATAAATACATCACATATACTTATACCTATTGTGTTCCTTCTGTCACAAATAATTTTGTAGACGAGGGATAATGCACGGACAGCATTCTCTGTCCAGAGCTTTCACTATACCTGCGGCACTTTCCAACCCACATAATTACATTTATTTATGTATTGTTGTTATTGCCACAGTTGTTGTTGTTGTTGTGTAGAAGATAGTGCGGATGAACACAGGATGAAAAGTAATTGAACCGATTCAAGTTACATCTGAATTACCATCAGCAATTTTTGAATGATAAAATTTACAAATAAATTAAAATTTTGATGATTTTACAAGAAAATTCGACGCAATTAATTTTTATTTATTACACCAAGTGCAATAAATTGTTGACAATTGTCGGGAAATAAAAAAGGTTGTTGTATAATGTGCCCACGACAATTGTGAAGCTCTGTCTGCTGCAGATGAAAGAGAGAGAAAAAGATTTAGTTGTAGTCCTAGCGAAGTAGAGAGAATATGCGTATGGCTCGTTGAGGTTCACGTCGTATTCGCCACAAACCCCTCCTGCCACATTTGTTCTACCCTATGCTGCACTTCCGCGTGGAGCTTGTGTGCCTTCAACCCCTCCGCTCATTTACCTCCCGCTCCACTCTTACCCCTCAACTTTACCCCCGCGGCAATGGTGAGCAACCACGTTAAACGTTGGTAATGTTAACGTAAATAGATTATAACACTCTGTTTAACCGGCAGCAGCCGCCAAGGTACATCCCCCACCCAACCACCCACCCCTTACACAAAATCTGCCCTTTCCATTCTGTGCCCGTCTATGCCCGACCTCGACTCACCCAAGAATTACTTACGGATCGCGTGACACGTATTCCTCCTGTCCTGCCAACCGCTTGTTCACTCATTCCTTCCATTTCACTCGCTCACCATCTCGCACTTTTGTTTATGGTTAACTTGTGATATCTGTGTAATGAAAAAATAACAAAATGTTTGAATATTTATTTTTTTCGTTAGATAAAATGTTTCATCGTTTGTTTATGATTAATTTTTTTTCAACAAAAAGTGTTGGTTGTCTCTATGTCGCATTAATGTTTTGGTAGTTGGAGTTATAATGGTGATGTTCACATTAGTCTGATAAATAGTTATGGCTTTTATTGGCATAAAATCAGAGAAAACACACGATGAGATCACGTAATAGCCCTGTGCTTTTCTACTTTCTTCTTATATTCTCATCACCACTACCACCACCATCACCAACATATATTCATACCCATTTCTCTACACAGTTTATTATATTTGCTGGTCATAAGGAGGCTTCATCGCCCATTCCAAATGAAATACGACAGTTTGCCCAATACATTTATATATGTGCGTGTTAACCTTATGAGAGAATTATCTGTCTCTACACGTGCGTAGAGAATATTTTCCAGATTTTTTCCCTTAATCTATTGATGATGAAATAGAACCAATGGAAATATTGCAAGTATTATTATTCCCACATAATCATGAAGTAGAGGGAGTGAGTCAGAGTGAATGAAGAAGAAGGAGGGTGGCAAAAATTATATCGTGTTATATCACAGTGATAAAGTAAAAGACGGGACAATTATTTATACATCTTGCTACAATGTTTAATAGGTTAAGTTATATATAATATGTTTAATCTTTTCATTATTTATTTATTATTTCAGTCATATGAGTTTGTATATGATGTAGTAGAGCTACTTATCAGCTTTGTATACAAAGACTTCCATAAATGTCAGCAATAAAATCTGAATGTGTTTTATCATTATGCGTTTCGTACATATGGATATGAATGTCGTAAATTAAAAATGTGATTGTTTATTCAGAGAAGGTGGAACACGATTTGAAAAGGAATAATAAATATAATTATGTATATTTGAGTTTATAAAAAATACTGCCCCACGTTTCTTTATCATCGTGGGATGAATGAATGTGAACATCCGTTCTGGTTTGTCCTACGAGATAAACAAAAAATTTTTTTCCACTTCTTTTATTTTCCATTAAAAAAAAAACAATAAAAATGATAACGAAAAAGATTTTTCTCACAAATGATATTAATACTCACGAGTATTTATTTTATTCTCTGTATTATTTCTATTCTTATTTAAATAATACCGACATAAATATAATTAATTGTGTCGCAGGTATTTGGTGAGCCCTCAGTGAACAGATGTTTTTTTTCGGATGAAAAAAAACCAACCGCAAATAATTGTCAGAATTAATTCCGTTCACCAACTTCATCCTGAATATTTTTTCGTTCGAATATTTATTTTTTTTTTTTCCATAAATAGTGCAACATTTTCGACAAATTTATATCCATGACGTTACAGATGGTGCGTCGAGCGTATGACGCAATCACATGGTGTGTGATGTGTGAAATGGAGCTTAGCCTTCCGCGGTAATTATATGTATCTATTCTCTCTACCTCCACATCTGCCTCTTGCATCTCGTCATCTCCTGAAAATCCACGTATAGTGCACGCGAGAATAGTCCTCTATGCACACACATACACACACACACACACACACACACACACACACACACACACACACACACACACACACACACTAGTATGTAAACTATATCTGACACTCACCATCATCATGACAATATTGTAACCAATGCCGTACAATTACCAAACAGCCGGAGCGATAGTGAAGCAACGCATGGTGCGCTTCACACATCGAACGATATCATCAGTGCAATACGACAATGCACCACGTGCGTGTACTCTATACATTACATGTGTATGTATATTTGGCAATGCATTGCATCTATGTGCGATGTTTGTTCGAGTACATAACTGTCCAGCTATCGGAACTCTGTCTCTAACCCCTTTCTCACTACAACTTGCAATTTCGGACACGTTCTATCGCGCAATTGCGTTGCACCTAAATATCTCACGAATTTATTTTATTTTCATATTTAAATATACAAACACCTTCATATTTATTATATTAAATATTTTTTTTCAAGGAGAAATAAATTCACTGCTGTACATGTGAATGTTGTTATATCAGTGAACCGATAATTTATGCTTGTGAATTATTCGCATCAGTGGGGCAAGTGAATCGATGATTTTCATATGGTAACACATGCTGTTGAAATTAATTCTCATTATTTTCCACCCTCGCATATTTCTTCCGGTATTATACCAGTATGGATATACGATAGTGTGAGTATACAATTTAATGCTTTTTACCAATGCGAATCATTGAAAATCATTAAATTTATTGAATAAACAATACGTAGGTGACGGGTGATAATAATTGGTAATTAACAGTTTAGTGAACAAACACATGTGGTGCTTCAACCAATCATCCAAATTTTTTCATATTCATCCACTTGTCGTTGTAGTGGAAAAAAATAATTAAACAATAACTGTCTAACTCACAAATATTTCAACATTCATCAAAAACATTTTCAATTCAACCAATTCTTCATCAACAGTATTCAGAAAAAATAAAACAAACTAAAATGTTCATTTGAATTCTCAACTGCAGATAAATGTAAACAGACATTCATCCATACAACAAATCCATTCTTTATAATAAAGAGTCAATAATTCTATCAACTGCATAACTGGAGTTTACTAGTTGTCATTGAAATTCACGCCCACATGGCGGCGCTAGTGGTCAAATATAGATTTGTCTACGTGTTTGTGCATATCTGTGTTGAAAGTGTTTATACGAGGGGTGAAGAGAAAATGGCGCGCGTGCTGCAATCATACAAAGTTTATGAGTGTGTTCAGGTGGTATTTGACAGGGACGATGGGCGCGAAGCAGTTGTTGCTATTTATTCGCGCATTACATTACGTACGCGGGTTAACGCAGGCACAAACCAGTATGAGATAGTACAGTCGAGAGTTTGTGTCACTGGCTAATTTGCATTATAAGTGCTGCGCGCGCGTTGATGTTATCATTGTCACGTTTATATATATCCACATATAGATATGTTATATGACGTATAACCGTTGACGGATCGTCCCGACGAGTGAATCGTCGCAATTTAATCCCTACTCATCCCTCTCTTATTCACCTCATACAACCACTGCGCCTCTTTGTCATTTCCGCCTTTCGACACTTCAACATAAAATTTACAACCCTTCCATAACACAACATACTGATGATATCTACTCGAATACACTCACACATATATCTGCCTGTCAATTTGTATGTGTGGGTGAATTATATCAATTTAAACCACCGTAATAATTTTTATTTTATTTTTATTTAATTGTTAAATTCAATAAAGTCTGGTAAGAATTTTTTTTCAATGTTTCTTTTCATTTTTCAGTCACTCTTCTGACCATTGCAATGTTCATATCAAACGTGTATATATGTGTATAGTCATACAAGTATTCACCACTCATGTACATCGCGCCTCTTCTGTTGGTGCAGCCCCTTGACGTACTCACCGTATGCAAGCCTGCCCTTTCCGCTCGTCCACACCACACTCACTCTCTCTTTCTCTCTTCCTCTCTCATTCCATTTACTTTTCTATATCTATGTGTACACCCTCTCGCGCTATGGCAAGTGACACCAAACAAATCCGCGTGAACTCGTGTGTACTTAATTACCCCTTGAGTCATAGAAAAACTAACAGAACAAATATAGAAACACACGAATAAATTTTGGAATTAATTGAATTATTATCCTTCTTGTAATAAAATTAAATAATTTCAATTTTTTATTATTTTCTGTTCGATACCATAAAATTGTTTTCATTCGATAATTCGTGATAACCCGAATTTGTCGCGTCATTCAAGGCAGAAAATTGGAAATATTCCGTGGTGAATGAACATCAGTTGTCATATTTATTATTGTTATTGTTTATTATTATTGTGGTTGTTATTATTCACGCGTGAGTGTCTTAAATGTCTCTCTCAGTTCCACAGTCAATTCACAAAGCTTACATGACTGTTTTTCAAATGTGCAAAAAAGTACCAGGCTTGGTCTTGAGCGATTGTGAACGTACAAAGCACCGACGTACTACTGCAAATATACGTCGTGGTCCCCCTCATTGACCCTCACCCTCTCCCACTCTCTCTGAGCGTCTCATGCATCCGACTTTCTTAGTTATATATCCGTTTGATGTTCCATGCCGGTACACGCAAAAAAGTACATTGTAAACCGCAAATGCTGGTACCAGATGCGTTCAATTCAAGCGTCACTTCATTCTCTCAACGTGATTACTTCATGGAGTAGATTTCAAGTGAATAATCGTCAACCTTAATTGTAAAATTCTTAAATATTCGTTTAATTATTTTTTTAAATTTATTTCTTGATGATCTTCTTGTTCTGTCGTTTTCCTCCATTGACGAATATTTATTTGAGTACAGAGCAGAGTTTCATGTTTAATTTATATACGTCGAGTATGAAGAGTCAAACTGGTAATTGGAACGATAGCAAAGAAGGAAAAAAATGGTCTCGTGAATATTCACAAGAATATTCGCATCATCATCGTGTAAAAATAAATTTGCGAGGTTCTTACATACTGTTGATATGGATGTTTGAATGCCATATAAAACAGTGCGCACCAATGCGCAAATAATGACACGAGAAAATAAAGTCGTCGTCTTATACATTTTTATATGACTGTGCGTTTCGTTCCCTCGTCAATGCCGACGAGAACTTAATTACTTGGTTGGTTATAGTGAGTGGATGTTAGGGGAATGAGACACCAGGAAAGAGACATAAGAGAAAAGGTAGAAAGGGGATCTTTTCACACACGCGATCTTGTCCATCAGTCTGGAAACAAACGTTGAATGCTGTGTGCAACGACGAAGTCGAGATGTACAGAAAAATAGGACAATAATCACGTTGAAGAAAATGCTGAATAAAATTTATTTCATCTATTTAATTATTTCTTCAATTATTCTTATGGGGGTTTAATTATTTCATTGGAAATTTTGATAGAGATCTCATTGAGTTTGTTATTTATTCAATTTTTTATTTATTTATTTATCAATGTAAAATCTCAATGAGTTGATGCGTACGTGGTTCAACATATCAAATGTAAATCATATTGGAGTACATGAAAAAGACTCACAAAGTCATCTTGTTAAAAGTAACCTGCCTCATTGCCTCCAATATCTCCCAGTAGTAACCCACCACATCTCTCATCTCAATAGCCACTCAAGTGATGTGCCGTCTTGTTACGATGCTACCACCACAAGCCACCATGTGCTCTATCCCTTTTACGAATACAAAAGTGACGAAAAAGAAAATACCAAACGATCGTGGTCATAGAGGCATTCTAAGATGGCATGGCGAAGATGAAGGAAGAAAATAGGATTGAAATGTATATAGAGCACTTGTGGACTCTTCATGGACGACATGACATTCAAGAGTTGGAGAGAAAAGACGATCTGATTGTTAACTGCAGAAAAATAAAATATCAACTGTTTCCATGGACATTTTTGCCCTTACGTGTAGGGGTTTATTTTTTTTTTATCGAAAATATTTTACTTCTTTCTTTATATAATGATGTACGAGGAAAGACCAACGCTTGAGGCTACTTATTTCGCCTATCTGAACGCGACCCCTCGACCGCGTACTTAAAATTCCTATAACCAGGGTGAAACGTTATGCAGTGGTGGTGATGGTCGAAATGGTGATGGTTGGCCAACACCTCAAGGCAAACGGTTCTGTCTATAGATGTATTTGTGAAATATTTATCGCGCACAACTATTTTATTATTTTTTTTTTTTTTTCTTATCGTGTTTGGTCTCGACCGTATGGAAAATAAAATCGGGATCAAGTTGTGTCGGGGGAGAACTGATGCAGGACGTGATTTCTAAATATCTATAGGCGTATTTTTTATATTCATAAATAATTTTTCTTATCCTGTGAAGTTTTGGTGAATCAAAAATTCGTTTTATCGTTATGAGGTTAGAGGAGAGAATTTTTCTCTATTGGAAAATTGGTCGTTTGGTATGAATTTCCCATTATTTTATCGACAATTCTGCAACTTGTTCATTGTCAGAATTTAACTCCATATAAATAAATTGAATTGATAAGACTGAAGGATTTTCATATGAAAACGAGACCAATGAAGAGACGTTTAACATTTACAACTTCTCAAGGGTACATAACTTCTAAAATGTCATCAGTGTAACTCAGAGGGTGAATGACACGAGAAATACAATACCGCACACCCCTCAAACCACTCCCGTTTCACTTCCATTCTACCTATGTCTCTTTCTATATTTCATCCCCTACGTCAACCTCGTGGCATCGCGCAAAGGCCTTTGTCGTTCTGAAATTGTGCGTATAACTACGACAATAATTCGGATCGGTGGAAATTAATGAAAAGTTTTTCACCCCTCCGTTCGTGGCGGTGGTGGTGATAGTAATGAAGGAGGTAGTGGGTACAGTTCCGTGCAGACATTTTCACTACAGTAAAAGGGTTAAGTCATTTGACTTCATTGTCAACATAAAGAGGATCCAACTAATTGTGACAAATGTAAATATGTAAATGATAATAATCATAAAATTATTGAATTTATTTATTTTCCTTTCAACTTCATGACAAAACTTGAGCTCGTGTAACGTCACATATCAAGATCCCAGTTTGGTTGTTCTAGGGGTCTTCTCATATCGAGAAAAAAGTAGGGATAATGAATCCGAGAAGCGTCAGCGGCATCTAATGTTAGGAATTATGGCATATTGCCAATAAAATCCGATGGTCTAACCCCTATATTGGTGGATAATGTCACAGTCACGCTCATTGGATTTTTTTTTTTCTATAAGAAGGGACTTTTCCATGCCCAAAAACGTATATACAGAATTGCGTTATATCATAACGAACGTCTTGGTTATTATCATTTCCTCCCCTATTTTTCTCACAAAAATCTCTCTGTGGACTTTCACAAAAGCACGATAGAACCAATCGATATCCTACATTTATACATTTTATCACCGAATAATTGTGAAGGAGAATAAAAATATTTAATGAACATTTATTGCAAGTAGTGTAAGTAGCAATTTATATTCGTGTCGTTTGGTTCATTAAACAGAGCTAATCAAAGCTGTGGACAATAGACAAGAGCCAACGTGTATGTTGATGTTGAAAGCATTCGGTTCTAACAGTAGAAATGGCACCAACCACCGATGTATTCCAACCATATCTCTGCATCAAAATCTATTGGATACAAACAGTCTCTGTTTGATGAGTTTAGCGCGATGCTGGGCGGTCTCTTTCAGTCCACAATCAACTCCTTGTATCGACATTACCAGACCAAGTCTTTTCTCTCTTCCTCACATTATTTTCTTTTACGTCTTCTCTATGTTGGACTCATACTCAGACAATTTTCTCTTTCGTCTTTACCGCTCATACGCGTCTACTCGCATTATCGCCTCATCGCACGCACGCGCTTTATAAACTTCCCGGCATCTCTTTTCATTTTCGCCGACACTGGTGAACAATATTTATGTGTGCGTTCACTTTTTCTCAACAGATATTCATGAAATTGATTTAAGGTCTACATGAATTATCGCAAATGTGTTTGAATTTTATTTTGCAATTTTTTTTGATATTTTTATTCATCTGAATTGACCAAAATATAATGAAAAAAAAAAAAAATTGATTAATGAAATTGTATATTATTGAGTATACATGAACGTGTGTGGCTTCGTGTTATTCACAGGGATTCTCTCCCAATAATTCCCCATGGAAAATAATTGGTAGAGTCAATGGTGATTGTAGTTGACAATGTCAAAAAATTTTTCTTCATTCTCACATTTCACAATACAAATAAATTGCAATGCACAAATCACTGAGATGTTGCATGTGACAATCTACATCGACGATTGTATTTACTGTGATACAAGAAAGTAAAATGAATATGTGGATGAGAGTGTGGTCAATAGGGGACAACAAAAAGAGAATATACGAGAGAGCAGGAATTGTATACAGATTGAATGACGCAACGAATCTGGTCATAAACGTTTATATTGCGTTCGGTGTGCGCGAGTAATGTCGATATTGGCAAGTTATTGGTCAAAGCTCGTGTACCATACAAATACATATCACAAAAAAAATCCCACATGAACATACACACACAATTCTACACTCCTACAATTTCTTTTCTATTTCCTCCCTCCTTCACGTTTTTATATCCACGTGATGCGCATCACCACGGCCAATATAGAACAAACCCGAAAGTTTAATTGGAAATATATTTGGGTTCCAACCAAGTCTAATGGAGAATAAAAAAAAATTCTGGATGAAACATCTGCAAAAAATTGTGTAGGCCATTCACAGAAAATTTTCAATTTCAATTTTTTTTCCTTTTTATCTTTCCTCAATCCATATCGAGCAAATCTTTCGAATATAGAGAAAGTCTATCGTTAAATAACTAATTTTGTTTATGCTCCGATGAAATGAAATTGTCTATGCTTAGTTGTGACACTTGCGAGACCCAATCAACTGATATCGCGAGCTTATGAGCTTGCCGAAAAAGCCGCAACTTCTGATACTGCTCTCTACCATAGCTAC
The DNA here is from genome assembly GCA_018881525.1 of Meteorus sp. PSUC_FEM 10030008. Lineage (NCBI taxonomy): Eukaryota > Metazoa > Arthropoda > Insecta > Hymenoptera > Braconidae > Meteorus > Meteorus sp. PSUC_FEM 10030008. The sequence goes on from JABMBR010005445.1 coordinate 9,797, forward strand.
TTCTATCACTAATACTAGTACCACTACCACTGTTGCTTCTATTAGGGATAAAGAAGTAGAGAGGAGTTGTGAGAGTATGGGGAATGATAGTTTGACGTTGGGAAGGCCACCCTGATCACGAGTTAGTGGTTGAAAATGACCGGCACGTGGATATAGGTGGTTTTATATCTGTGTGCATGTGTGTGTTGAAACATCTCGATGAAAGTAAAAGTGAAAGCCGAAGGACCAAGTTGTATACAGATAGACAGGGTCAAGCCAACTTTATGGGGGTACATAAGCCGGTTATAGATACCACCAATGTTATTTGATGGCCAAATGCACTCTTGGTTCCTCTGAAACAACGTTTCTACCCCCAACATATCTACAATATAGTGAAGAAAATCACCCTGTTCTATATATTGCTTATCGCCTTCAGCCATGTCAATTGTTTCCTTCTTTTGCTTTGTTTTATTTATTCGTTGGAGTTATTAATACACAAACTATAGAGGACATCAATGGATATGGAGTTTTGTGAGTCAGTGTTGGGTATGTTGATGAATATTAATATGTCATTGGTTCATCATCCGAATGACAATTTAAATGATGATTCAGTAGTGGAACATTGATTGCAGTCCATTATGGAATTATTGTAGTTGATCTGTTCAATCATCACTTGGCAAAGTATTTATAGAATGTGTAGGTATTGTTAAAGAATTGGACTGTGGTGATTTAATGTGTCATATCACTGACAATTATCATCAATAATGGTTACTCCACTGGTTTATATTGCAGCAGTTTATTTATTTATAGAACACTTGGTGTTATTGTGAAAGCTATTTTTGTAACTTATTCATGTGTGATGTCTACATGAAGAGAAAGATTTAGACATGCGAAAAGTCGACTGTGGGCAAAAGGAATGATGACGTTAACGAAAAGATAGTGGTAATGTGGTGAATGTGGAAAAGCTTCGGCCAAAGAGACCGCAGAATCTCTGTTAACGTTCATGTTCATGATGAGACGACATCGTAGATTGTTTCGTGCGAACTTTGTTACATTTTTGGTCAAGTCCAAACTTTTGTGTTTTCCTGTATTAAATTCATGTTCGTGGGTTGTGTGAAGTGAATCAAGAGAATGAACGAGGTGGAGAGTCCGTTGATCGCTCCGAGCGTTTCATGCCCATGATTTTCTTTGTGAATTAACAAACATTATCCAATATGCCAACATAAATTTACTTAAATACAATAAAAAATTCCGCAATCAAATGAAAATAAATGCAAATCCTGATGATTTTATTTAACAAATATTTTGACAATTTTCGAAATTTATTTCTTGTGTCATACGAAAATAAACAAAAGGCAAAATAGGAGAGTGAATGGGAATTGAAGAGAGAGATTGTGGAAGGAGGAGGAGTTGAGGGGATTTGTAAGGTGAGTGAGCGAATAAGAAAATGAAAAACATGAGACAGAGAGAAAACACGACGAACGTCATTGTGACCGTACAAAACGTACATAGATTTCTTACAAATAATGAATTATAGATGTATATAGATGTATATACTGTTCTTGGAAATTCAGCCAGCATGAGAGAAAATATATAATACACACACATATATTATATAAACGTACATTTTGCTTTTTGCCTATAGCAACCATGCGAGCGAAAACAAAAGGCACACCGTCGACGAATCAAGTACGATATTTTAACGCTCGACTTAATTGCATTAATTTAAGAGGCGTAACGAGTCTGCATATTTATTTTATTTATGTTTTTTCATACCAGACGGATGAAAAAAATACCAGTGTATGCACAAAGATATGTTGAGTATGTGATGTATATACACAAATAAAGAAAAATGAGGTCGGTTTTTTTTATATCGTTCCCATGGAAAATAAAACAAAAAGGAAGAGAAAAAATTTATCTTGAATATATTTTTTTAAATGTGAATTGTTGTTTTGTAATTATTTGTGAATTGGATTTATTGTTTGTTACATTTTGGATTGTACAGAGTGATTGGGTTGTTCGATTATTGTTTATTAATTGTTTGGGTAAGTTTTATGTGTCTCTCGGTTTGGAAAATTATTGTGTGTTTGAGTGATAACGTCGCTTGTGATTCTCCAAGGATAAATCACCTTTGAAATATGTGTGACATTTATCGCAGCTATAGCGATATTTATTTTCGTGTCCTTTGATGTGTCCATTCCACAAATCTTTTCTCGTGAAAGTTCGTGTGCAGAGTGAACATGGGAACTTATTGGGATTTGTATGGAGTGTATAGTGCCGCGCTAAGTTATCCAAACGTGAATATTTTCGAGCACAAATTTTACAAGTGTACTTCCTTTCTTCACAATGACTACGTAAATGGTAATGTAAATATTGACGTTTTGAAAATATTCTGTTGCATGCACAGCATGACAATCGATTATTTTTTTCGTTCACCATTTGATCTTGGTGATTGTAATAATCGAAATGAGATGAGAACTTTTTTTTACAATAATCGCACGAAATTATATTAGAATTTTGGAATTTTTTTAAATTTTGAATAAATGTTGGATCAGTCAACATTTTGTAAAGAAGTAAATTTTTGAAATCGACAGTGTTCTTTGATGTAGATGGTGTGATCGATTCGCATTCGAAATTTGTCGTTGGGGTTGGATTTTTATCGATTGTTTTTATCGACGAATCAAGAACGGTCTCTGATATTGTGGACAACGACGAGTCATTCTGTTTCGTTGGGGAGTCTTCCCCTTGTTGATGACACATCAATTTTTTCGGCAAAGTTAAATCTAAAGGTTCCAATTTCTTGATAACATTCGTCTGAAGGTAAAAAAATTTTCATTGACTAATCACCGTGCACAAATTTTTCCGATCAAAAATAGAATTACCTCGTTCATATTTTGCGAAAGACAATTCTCACATTCCTTCAACATTGTCGACATCTTCGACTGTTCCCGATCACAACTTCCAATTGTTAAATCGATGCAGTCAAATTCTTCACACTGACGTATCAAACGCCTTGGTAAACTTTTTACCTTCATAATCTCAAAATAATTCGTCAAATAATCTCTCACAATCCAACACAATGATACAATCGAAATCACATTCAATCATCAACTAAACTCGACATACTCTACAAAATTTATTCATCGACCAAATAAAATCAACATGAGACTCCTCGAATTCGTAAAAATCCCCTCTCCATTAAATTACCAACCAACTCGTCTTCTATTAATCCTCATGTTTACAAATAGCCGCTCATACATCTAGAAAATATTTCCCACAATCACAAAGGACACTAAAATCAAAGCTAAAATTCCTCACGTGCACAAACATCAAATTCCTCAAATACCCCCAACAAGAACTCCGAACTCTCCAAATAATCATCATCCATCCATCCATAATTAATTCCTAATTTATCTCCTATATACATCAACCATTGTCAATGCATTTCCATAAATTTTTTTCACTCTCCATCTTTACATTTTCCGCCACTGCACCATTAATGAATTATGAAGACGAATGCGAATAAAGTCGTGTATATACATACATAGTGATGGAGAATGATGGACGAAAGGTGAATAGGGATGGTTATAAGAAGAGAGGAGGTGGGTTAAGCGAGGGTGAACGAGAATTTTTTAATTGTAGTCCAACGGGCATAACCCCATGCAGGCCTGCTCGCGCAGTCAGTATTGTCATACTGAGCGGCCGCGCTATTCTTTATTTCCCCAGTGGCCGGATGAGGTTATACATTTTCTTTCTCTTCGCCATATCTTTTATTTCATTCTTTCTTCTATATATAAATATAAATGTATACCAATACATATATAGATATATACATTTCTTTTATTCATTCTCGTCTTTTTATAACTATAGAGCAATGCTTCCGTCTTATTAGCAAAGCTAATTGGAAATACAAATGGTTATTCACGATGAGGAAATGGTTGTGAAAAAAAAAATGAAATCAAAAAGAACAGTGTCATGGTATGAGTGCTGTTGGGGGGATGAAGAGTGAGGAGCATGACAAGATGTTTATCTGTTAAGAATTTTTATATTTTTTGCTGGGTAATTAGACATTTTTTTGTTGTCCTTTGTGATTGATTTGAATTGATAATTCACGTCTTGGTATTTTTTTTTCTCCAGGGGTTGATGAATTTATTTCTTCATGTGTGAGGGAATATTATTTTGATGTAAATATCTACACTTTCAACCTTTATTGATGCGAGAAAAACAGGCAAATATGGATTAGCGAGGGTGGAACATGATAAAGAGAAGATGAGAAAGGAGATTGTGAGAGATGAGCGTGAAAGGGAGGTAAAGTCGGTCGTCATGGTAACTATATGAATTAAGTAATCAATGAATTATTATTGACATTGATGTCTCAGTCCTCGATGGCTCGTGGCCTCTGTCCCTGGTCCTTGTACACCCATCAACTCATCCTTCTGCCTCATCTTTATAGATGGCATGAATCTATCCTCATTTCAAGCCCCTACTTTCAATTCTCTCTCTTTTATTCAATATTATTATTTGCTCCCGTCAACACCAAACCCCAACCCCCATAACTCGCCAATTCTCATTTGGGATTTTCGCACGGGATTTCATATCTCTCAAAGCTTTGATTAATACAAAAATTTTATATTGAACTGGATGTAAAATTTCTATTTTTTATTCACGCGTATAAATTTTTTATCGATTTTTAATAGACAAATGAAAATTTTTCGGAAGTAGAAACAGACTTTATCAGTGATTTTACACAGACATCTCACATTATATTCATATTCGAAATTTTTTTATGTGCAATATATGGGGATGAAGGGAATAATCTCAGCGCCTGAAATATCATTCTCTACGCGGATTGTGAAGGCGAGTAGTAATAGCTCGAGCAAAATCCAATTCTTTTCCTCTTCCTATTCTCTATATCTGCCCAACACTCCATGGGTCTTTACATGTACGAAGATCGCGTACATTGAAGAGAAAGAAGTGAAAAAAAAGGAGAAAGATCTGTAGAGAAAAATACGAGGGACAGAAATAAAAAAAGAAAATGACAGGGGAGAACGAATTAAAATTTTACAACGACAACTGACAATCGTGCATTTACCCAAAGTCTTTCTCTTTCTTTTTCACCCGTCCTGCTTTGCCCTCTTTGCCTTCTCCATCTCGCCTTCGTACGCTTACGCTCTCTCTTTTTGAGTCTGGCCAAGCCCGCGGGTGACCCTCCATTGTTTCTACTATGTCCTCCGACCCCACCCTCTGTATTTCCTCTCCCATCCTCACCCTCTCGCGTTTCCTCTTGCTCTACCCTTAGGAAGCGTGCGATAATAAATATAGAGAAAATGAAAAATTATTAAAAACTTCCTTTTTAGCCTTGGTAATCCTCGTCGCGCTCTTCACCCTCCACAACCCCTCATCCCTCTCTCACTTCTTCACCATCTCTCTCACTCTCTATACTATCTCATCTCGATACACCGCCCCCAAGAGATGCCACATTAAAAACGTACACCCCTCGCTTCTCTTCACCTCACATTTTCCTCCTTCTCCTTCATAGCTTCGTCGTCATCCCCCGCCTCTCTCTCACTCTCACCTCCCATTTTGTAGTACACCTTCCTCGTGTCGCGACCCCGCACCTACCCCTCATGCGAAGCCAACTACGGACCTCGGGATTTGCGTCCGGCCAGGCAAATTATTTATACGCGAGAGTCTCTCTGACGACATTACCACCGTGTTTGTATTAAATCATAATGAACGAGTCGTTACGAGATAAACATATATATATATATATAT
>JABMBR010005446.1:0-15598 GCA_018881525.1 Meteorus sp. PSUC_FEM 10030008
AAAAAAAAAAAAAAAAAAAAAAAAACATTTCATTTCTATTTATAAATAAATTGCATTTCCACAATAAATTCTACAAATTATTTCATACCTACGTCAAATTATTCACGAAGTTCAATGTGGTTCTATTTTTCATCACGTAATTTTTATTATAAATTTAATTGCATTTCAAAAATACTGTTGAAAAAATACGGGGAAAAAAAATAATTAAATTTTCTAAATTTCTCATAAAGTTCAAATGATTAAATTTAATTTTTACCTTGGATACCAAAAAATAAAATTGCATCATGACAGTTTTGTTTTTTCTGAAGCCATGTTTATATATATACCGCGAAAGTCATCGAACGCGTTGTATTCTGTAGCAGTACAAACAGTATTACAGTATAAGCGTAAACCCGCCGCCACACGTCGCATATTTGCCGCGTGCGAGAAGTAGACTCTTTAACGGTAGGACGATTTATCGCGTGCGTTTGCTCGTCAGTCTTTCATCGTTCTCGTCATCATCATCATCACCACCACCACCATCATCATCATCATCATCATCATGATAGTGGGCGCGTTTTTCTCTTGTTCACCACAACTCTTGGTCATTGCAACTTCTGGTTGTCTACATACAAACATACACATATACAATAATCCCGCGTGGCCTCGACCGATCAGTCAGCAAACAACTTTGATACAACGCTCGGAATTTATTCCAGATATTCCTTCACCAATGTGAGAAGAGAAAAAAAATTATTCTCTCAACTCCATCACAATTGTCCGATTTGTTGCATCATTTTCTCAATTTTTATTATTACTTCATCATTGTTTTTACCCTTCTTTATTTTATAAATTATTAATTTGATGTTTTTTTCTTTTCGTCTTTCAACATGATCGACCATTGGCAAGTAAAATTCAATCGAGGTACATCGAGACGTGTTCAATAATAATTTGAACTCAGAGTTCTTTATTATATTTAACAGCCGAAAATTCGTATTTTCGATTGGATCTTCACGAGTATGTTCAATGTATATAAGTACACACTTGTGAAATGTATATACATGTACAGTTGGTTCATTTTTATCTTGTCTCATCTCGTGCCCAATGCTATGAGAAGAGAGGGGTTCGAACATATTATCTGCCTGGAGGTTAGGTCTTCATATGTTTTATTCTTTTATTTTGTGTTTCGTTGAAGCAGAAGATTCGACCGCCCTATAGTGAAAGCCGCAGGGACTCGTAAAATCTTCAAGACAAGACGTGATATTCATATGTACATGTACATGAACACACACACTCACACATATATTAATAAACATATAAACATATATACATACATAATCATTGAAACGTAATGTGTATTACGATTGCAGAGAACAAATAATGAACTCACTTGTGTGGGTTTTCCAACTGTTAAAGATGAGTTGAAATATCATGAAGGATGAAAAATGTGATGTTGAATGTCCGTAAAATAATAATGACACGAAAAAATATTACAAATACCTTTTGTCATGATAGCGAAATTGATTTAATTATTTTTTTCGTAAGTTGTACTTCGTCTGAGAGGTTTAGTAGATGGATGGATTGAAAGCTGCGCGCGCACACTGCTACCGGAGCGCATCGAAATGAAGTTAGCCGTGGGTGATTGGTAAAAATGTAAATTTCACTGACCATATTCACATGTAGAGTTGCCAATTTGTAGGGTTGAAATTGTGAATTTCCTCATTTCTGAGTCATGAATATTTTCATTTCGTGATGTAATTGCGTAATAGATCATTAAAAAAAAAGGAAAATAGATGAAAGTTCACAGTATTTACACAATCTCTGTGGACTTTGTGATTGAAATTACTTTGTCATCCACTCTAATCATCATCAACAATTGATATTGAGTTTATTACCACATTTCCCAACATTATCTATTAAACTTTGTTCAATATCTCTCTGTGAACTCCTCGTTGACCTCCATGCACATATTCATCAACAAATCAGTATAGTATCATAAATATTTTCAAATACACCGTCATTTTGTGAGTCACTTCAGTAATAACTTTCCAAGCTTACCAATCCAACTTCAGAACTATGACATCACCATATTCAATTCGATTCTTACCCTGCTTCAATAATTCTCACAATTAATTTCCTAACCCTACATTTTCACATCAACATTTCTCGTCACCATAAAAACTCAGAACTCCATTTCTCCTTCACATCTTTACCAACCATCAAATTCCTAACTTTACTTTCCTTCTTCCTCCCTTTCACAAATCCCTCAAAGACATTTTTTTAACGATACCATAAAACAATTTTATTCCCATTCTACAAAATTTATTTTCACTTTGTCCAATACTTCATGAAAAAAACAAAACAATTGGAGAGCACAAGGGAAATAATCTCCAACAAAGAACAAATGCATAGGAAAAAAAAAAAAAAACAAAATAAGAACAAAAGTTAAAATTCACAAATAGAGTGGAAAAAAGTATGAGAAGGCACCCAAGTTAAAGCAAAAATGCGAATGTATCTCTATATGTGTAAGAGTACATACACGTTTTGTGGTAGCCACGAACTCGTGGCTTCCAGAAGCTGCGCAAAGCGTAAATACATAAACGTTTATGTATTTCCACGCGAATAGTCTCTCGCGGCATTGGATTCCATGTGGTTGAGAAGGTGCATTTAATATCTGTGTGTATACAAATGTATTACTATACACACGTGTATGTTTATACATGAATGTGTGTGTATGTGTGTGCAAAGACTCACACTCTACTCACTGACGTCGTGTAGTGCAGCATCAACGCAAAAGTACACGACTTAAAGAGCAAATGAGAGAGAAATATAAACGCGTGGATGCGCTGAGCGTGCGCGCACGAGGCGTATTTGCTTCGAGTACGAGAAGCGGTGGCTAGGTCACGGTCGGGGCGATGCCCTCTAACTCTCCATAGAGAGCAAGAGAGGCAGAGAGGGAATCTCTTGACTGCGCATCTTCACCATCATCATCATCATCATCATCATCGCCACCATTTTTGTCTTTGTCGTCGTTTTTCTTGACTTCACTGCGTCACAGGATCCACTCACATGCACATCTTCTGTCCGCCCATGTCTATAGATATAATCCCTTTGAAAACGACGCGGTAAACAACTCGGTTGTGTTGTGTATATAAAAGTAGAGACTGAGAGTCAGAAAAGTATGGACCGTACAAGGGCCGAGGATTCCTGTCAGCTTTGAAATTATTTCTTTTTTTCTTTCTTCATCATGACCTCGCATGATGTAAGATGTGAACAGTGTTATTGAAGTATTTATTCAGTAGCGGTTTTAAATTATTTTGACAGCGGTTCATTCGTGATGAATTTGATTGACGTGATATTAATTGATGGGAATATAACTTGGTGAATATGTCAAAATATTCTCAAGTATTTTCTCCAAACATTCGTTCATCAATTGCATTAAATTTCTCACAAAAATATTTTTCCACATTTCATCAAATAATAATCCATAATTCATCTCCAAATGTATCAATAAATTATACAACCAAAAAATTCCAAAGAAAATATTCCAAATCGATAAACGAATAACAGAATAAACTACACAAAATTGCAATAAATGAAAATTAAAATCAAAACAAAAAACAACAATAAACATTCATGAAAACCTGAATTAATTTTCAAACGGATCAAGTTTGTCGCGCGTCACATTGACTCCTTTGGAATTTTCTCGGGTAGCATTTTTCTATCTCTCTATCTTCATGATGATCATCTTGATCTCATCACCAACGGGAAAACTCGATTGTATACAATCGCTGCAAGCCGACAAGTCGTAAAGCACTACGATACACAAGATAGAATACATAAAGCCGAAGTAGATTCGACAGAGCGCACTCAACGATAACGATTTAGATCGTAAATGATATTCGCATTCGTCTCAAAAAATAAATATACATACACACTACTACTACATATACATGTCGGAACGTGGATCAGGTCAGGATCATCCAATATAAATGCCTGTGGGCATTACATCATTTCCGGATGCGTGAATATCCAACCACTCGCCCACACACACAACATTCGAAACATCCATAACAAGATCTAGTTCATGTGTGAATACATTTATATCAGATTTAACTCCCCCCCCCCCTCTCCCTTCCCGTTTCATTATCACAAAATAAAAATCGCCATTTTGATAACTCGATAAAGATTAAAACCTCTTAAATATATATCTTCACATATTGGCACAGAATATTGAACTTTTCTATTTTTATTACCCACAAGTCAACTTCCTCTTTTTCTTATCTTGAGTCTTTGAGGTATGTGCAGACTGGATGACTCTCAAACGCGATTATCTTCATCATGGGTAATAAATATCGTTATGGGCATAGATCGTTCGATGGCTTGGCGTAAAATTGCGCTTGGTCATGCGACCAATACATGATTTTTATTCATTTATTCATTTTATAATTAATCATCATAAATTCCATTCATATATAATTTTTTTTTTTTTTCGCTCATCTAAACATTAAATATATTTAGTGTTAAACATGGTAGGTGTTCAAATGAAAAATATTAAACATATTAGATATATGCGTTGTTTATATATCTCATAGTAAATACCAAGCAAGGCAACCACGTTCTTATAAATATATTTCACTCTGTTGTAAATATATTTATATATAATAGCGTAGCTTTAAAACATGATATTGTGAATGTATATCGTTGCAATAAACGCATATCACACAACTTCCTTTTTAATAAACTCGTGTATAAACACCAATGTGTAAGGTTGTACCTATATGAGTGCATATGAATGGGAAATTATATATAGAAGGGCTCCAACGCATTTTAATCGAGGTGGCCTCGCGTCGCGCCACGAGTCATACGCGAATATTAATTATTTACAAAAAAAAAAGAAAAAAAAAGAAGGGGTACCCGTGGCGAAACACGAGGTCGTACATCGCGTTCCTCCATCTTGTTTATACGTGTTTGTATATATGTTGGTCATCATTGCTGCACTTGGAGATTATGTAATGACACATTGGGTCAAAGGTGTTGTAACGCAAAACCATCGTGAATTCTTGCATGTGTCTAAATCATTTTACTTCTCGTATAATAATTTCGAAAAATTTCATAGTAAAAATCAAATTATTTTTGAAACTTTTTTTTTTTATTCATCACTTTTCACCTTTCTTGTAGATGACAATTTTTGTTTTTTTTTTCTTTTTCGCAGAATCCATTCGTCTTGTATTGCGTGTAACACAATTTTGTATTCTGTGGTGAAATACGAGACAAATATCATTAGAAAGGTTGACTAGACGTCTAGACACGATGTATCAAGATGCAATAAATTCAGCGTTTATTTTGCGCATAAATACAAATCCATGAATCATATTCCATTACAATTATCGTGTTGTATACTCTGATAATATTTAATATTTAAATAAACATTCACAACTGAATTATTTTCCATCAATTATTTTTCTCGTTGCAATTTTTCTAAATATTAATCATAAATGAAAAAAAATTTTGTAACGTAATTAATAATTTTGCAGAACCTCATCAAACAAGAGGAAATGACAACAACATTAAAAAAAAAGAGCAAAATAAATTTCCAAATGGATTCTTTTCAATTCACATGGATGTACATTAACTCAACTATAAATGCAAAATTCCCTTAATCAGTTCTCAGGTTGACACTCATGTGCCTAAGTTGAGCCGATTAACCCAGATGCACAAAGAAAATGCGAAAAAAAAGTACAAGAAAGAAAATAAATAAAAAGGGTGACGATATATACACAGTGAGAAAGGAAGACTTTTACGTGTGAGTAATCCCCTTAACCTACGAGGGCAGACCGTTAATACACTCCAAGATATCTCGACACGCACTTTATAATTGCGCATCCTTCACACACAAACACACACACACACACACACACACACACACACACACACACACACACACAGAGTAGTATATTCGAAACTAGTGATTTTTCTTTCGTCGCATATACTCGAGACATTAAAAACCCATGTGGATTTTATGAGCTTGAACAGAAACGATTACTCGTTGAATTCATTTACATATGTCTATGTGATGGTGGTGGTTGTCGTCGTGTACAACCATCAAATGTACAAAGAAATTATGTAAAGTAAGTGAGCGAGTTTGTTCATGCGTTATTTCTCAACATGAATGTCGTGTTAGACATTAAAAATTGGACTTTGAAATCCTGAAACATTTCACATACGTTTATGTATATAAATAAAAGTTGATTGTATGGCCAAATGTACAGAAATAAAATGAATTCTCAGTGTTGTACGTGTTTTCTCTCAGTCTACATACGACACGTCACAATCTGTGTTTTTGATGCGAGATCAGGGAGAGACGTGGTAACATGCTTTTTAACGCGTGCGTTCGCCACATGGCGCCCGGATTGTATTTCCTTTCTATCACACTCGCACAGAGACCCTGGACCTTGAACACGTGCTCCTGATATATTTCTTCCTTCTTCATCTTCTTCACAGAAAATGAATAATAAAAAAAAAACTACGTGGCTTCGGTGGTGGTCGAACGTGCTGTGCTGCCAACATTGATTATTTATCCTCGACTAATCCATGAAAAATTCAAAGAGAAAAGGTTGAATTATGATGGTGTATTGGCGGAGCACATACATTTCTGTGTCACGTACAGAAATGAAACAAAGTCAATAGTTCCTGCGTAAAGTCATATCAACCTTGTGTCCAATCACACATGACGTTTCGTTAATAAACACAACGGTATGTTATGACGTTTTTTTTTCTTTTTCTTTTCGCTTGAATTTTATATTCAAATTCATCTTATGCTTTCTTTTCATGTCTGTTTTGATGAATATTATGTTTAATATTGTTGGATTTATACACGTCATTGCGATGATTTTATTCACACACTTCATTGGGTTATCGTCTAAGTGTGTTGATGAATGCCGAGATGGCTGCCGCCGTGTTCTGTTAGTAGAGCTGCACATACCACAGTCAATTATATTTATAAACTCACTTGAGCAAATTGGCAATGTGCCTATCGCTCTCTTTCATTCATACATTCCTGAATGCTTTGCCCATCCATGACATATACATAATAACTACGGAAATATTATTCAAGTATAAGAACGGGTATTAAGATAAAGAATGTTGTATATTTCCAATTGTAGATTGGCAATATATTTTAATGTCTTGATGATTTTATATTAGTTGTGAAAATATGGTGGAGTAATGAGATGTTTCCAATCAGTTTTACACATTCCTCTTTCAATAAATTTCATTTCAACTCTAGACGAAATAAAAAAGTCGATTTGTTATTGAAAAATGGACGCAAAATAACCGTTAAAATTCCACAAAATTCAAAATAAATTAATAAAAAAATTAAACAAAAATTTATATTTCATAAACATTTCGTCAATCACAGCTCAAATAATTCATTTCCCTGGATTTCACAATAACTCTACTTACATAAATATTAATCGTCTTTCACTTCACAAAGATAATAAATTATCATTTTTATTCTCCACTTCAACAGAATAATCACAACCCATATTTTCACTTCATTAATAATCATCTCTCTGATCTCCACACCACTTAAAACATAAATAAAACCAAAAAACAAACTCAATATAAATTTCCGGAGGAAATGATTTTATAATTTTATTTCACCGATCATTCTGATCCATATAAGTGAAATATTTCGTCCTAATCTCACTATTCATTTACATGATCAAATGTTTCACATATAATATATTAAACGATCATTTCTATAGCCACTAAATTTATAACATGGTTATAAAAGTCAAGATTGAATGCTATAACTATTGAGAGAGAAGGGCAAATAATCGAGATCTTGATATTACTTCCGGTCGATTCTATCGAATGAGCCTGCAATGCCGCGGGAACTGGACCGTGAATATGATCCAAGTGTTTCACTATATATAAACCGATCTATATATAAATATGTGTGTGTATATGTGATGCCCTGATGCTAAGTGGGTGAATCGCATCGCATTACAGAATACTCAATAATTCCACAAATTTATTCTGATTACCACGTGTCAAATATGATGGCATGAGCAATAAATCTAACTGAAATTAATCCACTATTTGTTTTAAATTGGTTATAATTTTTATTTATTGAATTTAATTATTTGCCTCGTAGTTATAAAGTTCAATGGTGAATGTGCAATTTGTCATGAACCATTGAACCACACACACAACACATACAAATCCCACTTTGACCTTGTTTCATTCAATTTAATCTCTCGTTGAATTCTATATCTCCTTTATAGTCACACACCGCAATATATAAATATATAATAGCCACATAAATTTCAATGCGTCGGTTCATTTAGTGTAGATTAAAATAATTTTTGTCAACGGTAGCTTAATTCTACCGGTCTTTATCGCCCACATGCTAAATCGATATACACATGTTCACAAACCACACAAAAGTAATCCAACCTGTCTGTCTAAAATAACTCACATGAAATACATAAAAACAAAAAAACTTGTTGCAATAGATTTAATTAAATCTCATAGAATTAATACAGTCCATGGTGAAACGGGACTTTTAGATTGCACTAAATACAGAGAAAAATAAAAAATAGAATCACAACTGAATAAATAAATGGAAAAAAAAAAAAATTATAAAGATCAAACGTAAATTTGCAACATACTTGAAAAACAATCACAAAGATCAATTGAATAAATAAAAGCAACAAAACTGAACAAATAAATCAGAATAATTATTAAATAATTTATTTTTTACTCAAGAAAATGTTGGAATGCGTACGCAAAATTATGACGGTAGATTCATTACATATTAAATTATATATACAAACACACATATATTTAAATCATATCTTGATGTAAAACGCGCACCTAATCTGTCGCAAAAGAGTTTCCCCTCAAGGATAACGGGGATGAGAGTAGCATGACGAGAAAGAGAGAGAGAAATAGATTTACTTGAACGAGAAACAAGACACCACTTATGACGCCGCGCCACAGCCTGTACTTATAGACACACATCACTCGCTTTATCTTTGCCTTCACACTCGACGCAGTTTGTTAGTATATTTACATGTAAGAGACAGAGATCTTGGTGGATATGAATGCATATGTACACGGTTATATGTGATGCAATTGAAGTGGCAGGTGCGGCTTTGATACTTTCTACTTCAACATGTTTATTTTTCCTTTTTATATTTATCTTTTGACTATTTTTTTTTCCATCACTGTTCACATATATTTCTTAAATATTGTGAACTCTTTGGTATTATTCATATGTGTCCATTTCATGTCCATAACGGATTTATCATCGTGGTTTAGCACGGGAAATGGTATATGAGGTGAGAGGAAGAGTCGCGGCAGTAGCCTGGATTCATTACAATCGCCGGGGCGTTTTCATGTACGGACATGCCGTAGTGGATATAGCTCTGTGCACATTTGCATCGATACGGCCTCGTACACTGGCAATTCTATAGTACTTGGACACGCTTATACGATCGTTTCTTGTTGGTAAAGATTTTAACATCATGTAGGAATGAATTTTGCTCGCGCGTACAACAACCATCACCGGAAGAGTCCATCACGTTTTTCCTCCATGGCGCCATGAATATCGAATTCATAACACCCGTGTTTGTTTTATTATATAACAACATTTTGAAGAATTGATGGAGTTCGAATTTTGACAGATTAGACAGATCGTTTCATTATTTTCTTCATTGCGATATGTTTTTATGGAGTTTTTTTTTGTAGATAGTAAAGGATTGTACTGACGTTGAGTAATGTAAGAATTGTTTGATGACTTTAAACAAGACCTGATGGATGATTTATCATTTTCAGAAGAATTAAACAGAAAAATATCAAAAGTTTGATGTTTTTCGTTGGATTTTAATTGGTACCGTAATTTATTTCTGTCTATAAACAATTGGAATAACAAAAGGTTAATGAAATGTCTTCGACAGTTATTCTGTCTCAATAATTGGCAAGAATGAACCAGAATCGTGCAGCATAATTAATTTACTTGGCATGAAAGAAGATGGGTCATACTAAAAATAATGACCACAAACTTGATCCAAACCAATGATTACACCTCATTGAAAACCGTTTGAGTGCTTTACCAATAAGCTATTTGGGTGTCCGACAATTTACTTATGTCTAACTGTTTCTATAATTGACATGCAAGGTCCACCACACAGGTCAATATATACAGAAAAATAAATGCAAATAAATTGTTATTTCATTCAATTTAACAATGTTATAAAATTCTTTAATAGAATAGTAGAAACTGTTGTATTTTCCATTTAATTTTCTAATGGAATGCTTTGCAGTAGAAAATAGAGAAGAAAATTTGGGAAAGCTGTCTCTTGATGAGAAGTACATTGTCCCAATTCAAATTAATTTCCTGGTTCTCATGAGATCATTCAATTCTGAATAATAAAATTGCCACAACTCACATCATCTCTTCTCCTTTCTATTTCCTACAATTATTACAAAATAATTTCCTCAATTTTTGATATTAATCGTTATGACTCTTTCCAATGATGTGCCAATTTGAAAAAGAAATTTTTGTCAGACAATTTTTCATCCATTGGAAAATCATTTTCATCAATAAATTCTCTCAAACACAATTTTTCTTTCATCTCGCACTCTCAAATGTTCGACTATAAACTCCTAACAAGTACGTAACATTAATGAACACACTTCTCTTCAATTCCTTCAAATGAAATCACCATTCAAGATATAATATCAAAAAAAAAAAAAAAAAAAATCCAAACACATAATCACTCACGAGGTCTTTTTTTCTCACTGATGAACAATTACCGGTAGTCTCGTGGCATTATTCCGTCTTCACTTGTATTTTTCTCGCTATTGTTGATGAGAGACAGGCATGAATCGAAACACACATCTACAATTGTGTTATAGCACACATAATAACAATCAGTTAAGTGTCATACCGCGCACAAGATGAGAGAGAATAAGACAAAGAGATGTGAAAACAATTGTGGTTGTTGTACGTAACAAAAGACAAGTACAAAATAAAAATTTTTTCTAAATAATAAAATACAATGATTAAATAAAAATAGTATAAAGCAAAAAATGAAGATGGAGAGTCCTGACGAAATCATCAGTTTCCACGCAATCCACATGTGTAAATCTCCACATTATTTTATATTTATTTATAAATTGCGCAATGAATCGCATTAACTTTTACAAAGCCTATTTAAACGTGTCTTCACACGTATGTTGATGCTACTCGCAAATAACGTCACACTCATTCCACCATAAATTGCAAAAGTCAGTTGAATAATTTTCCACGAATTTCACTTCGTTGATAATTGGGTAATATAACATTCACACACCTGTACACAATTCACGTTGTATTCTACCACTGTACAACCTCATGAATGGATTACAAAGTAAATTTATTTTAAGAACCATCTTGATATTGTTCCTACAAAACAGAATAAAAAAAAAATTAACAAAAATGTCGGACGACACTTTCATATTATGCAAATTAAATATTTCGACCTGTTACAGGTTCACTTTACTTCCTCTTCAATTTTTTTCGCAACTCATTCACAATTAACTATTATACACTAGTAAAATAGACACCAGAAAATGACATTGCAGACAAAACAGATGACTTGACGAAAAAAAAATATAAAAATAAGAAATAAAAAAACCTATCACCCTGATTTTTTTTTTTTCTTCATTCACTTACTGATTCATATCTGCAACACAATTGCGTTGAGTTCTCACCTGAAACAAAAAGAGAAGAGATTTTATTCATTTATATCGATGCAATCAAATATCATGAATAAGTAAATGTATTGTATGAGATTGAATAAATAAAGTTGCAAAAAAAAAAAAATAAAAGATTGTACAATATTTATAAATAAAATGTGTGTTGTTCTATTCAAGGACACAAATATCTACGTATTATATAGTTATGTTTTATAATAATACGTTTGATTTACAATTGGATATGTTAGTTATAGAGGGCGTCTCATAAAATGCGCCGCGACGAAACCGATAAATTTGTGAGACGGACATTAAGCGGCCGTTAATTGCAGACGTTTTAATGCGCGACCAGGTACTTGAGGGATAACTTGCGGTCCAAGTATTACAGATAGTAGAGAATGATATAGAGTTGAGCAGTAAGCTAAACACATACATATATAAATACAAAGATATGTATGGTTTCACACTGTCAACACTAGAAATCCTCACGAGATTTATATTACCAAGTCTCGCAGTAGAGAATTTTATTTATTTTATTGTTGTAACATCTCTTGTTCCTCAACGAATATATAAAAAGAATTGGATGGTTTTGTTTGTGTATATGTATGCATTGGCATGGAGAAGGAAGTGCAGATGGAGGAGGTTCGTCGACCGCGTTTATATGCCTTTTACAAGTAACCTTCGCGGCTTCTTGGCGAGCCAACCGGGAGCCACACTTACGCGTTAATGCCGTAACGACGGGATGCCTTCCTCGCATTTTGCTTCTCTATATATACACTCGCATCACACTACTCTTTATTTCAGTGTAATCCTATGGATCACTTTATAGCAGTCGAAAACAGAAGAGAAGGAAAAAAAAAACAAAGAGGAAATAAATAAATTTTCTGGTTTATTTTAGAAAATATTTTTTCATGTGTTTCAATCTGTACGATATTGAGAATCTATGCGGCAATTATTATGTGGTGGTTATTGTGATGAAGAAGTTGATGATGGGAGTGAAGAAAAAAAATTTGCAGTTGAAAAAAAAAAATTTGATTGTGTTCAGGTGTATTTTTTACTTGGGTGAAAGGACCGGAAGGTAACGGTGAATGTAAAATTTTTTCTCTTATTCCTGTTCTTTTTATGATTTTTTTCTATTTCCTCTTTTCACCACTCCCATAATGTTCTTGACCCGTGTTGTTTCGAGTAACACATGAGAATGTTACTCTGTCTATACATAAATAGATAGAGACAACGTGACAATTTAAGTCCCGTGGATTTTTTTTCTCTTCTCTCTATGCCGGAAATTTCGAATTAGACAGGAAATATGTCGGTGGTATTCTCATTTACCAAAATAATTAGACTGATAATGATAATACTTAATTTTAAAGATGTTCCGCGTTAAAGTGGCTCTGTGAATGAAAAAAGAAAGAGGATAGAAAATGAAACTGAAGAATTATTCTTCATCATGTGAATATTGACACATTGAAGAGATAGAGAATAATTTTTACAATATAAAATTTTTCTGTGGGAAAAATAATAAAAATATGAACGATTTTATATTCTACTAAAATGGAAAATAAATTTGAATTGTGAAGATACGCAACTGTGAGCGAGTGGGCGGAGTAGTGGGATAAATAACCACAAGAAAAACGATTTGAAAAAAAAAGGAAAGGAGAAAGAAATAAGAAGAAAAAAAAGAATTCTTTGAGAGTGTTTGGGAGACCGCAGGAATTCAAAGCCACTAGACAATCTCTCTATGGATATATCGATATAAATATCTATTTGTATATGTGTGGAAAGACGAACAAGAAGGCGTTGAGAACCGAAAGCGAGAAGAATTGAATGCACTCTCGGCCTCGTGGAAGGATCGACATGCAAAAGCCACCGCCGTACAACTTTGAAAACGGGAACGCAGATAGAATGTGATGATCGCCCCAAGCTCAGAGACGCACATGTAAGGCATCATCCGTATCATCGTTCGACTATATTTCACGAATCCCGACAAGTTCTCCAGGACATTGCGATTATCTCCGTATAATATTGCGCAACGGAAAATTTTAAAAATAAATGGGGCATATGATGACATTTGCAGTTAACTTTTAACAATGATGAATAAAAATAAACACAAATTATTCAACGAATTACAAATAAATCAGCAAATTTTTACCCATTGCATAATTTTACGTTGTCTTTGGAACATTTTTCCTCTCGTAACTGCGACTACGAAAAATAAAAAATTTCATAATCTCTTCAGATTCTTCAGAATTGGCACAAAAAAATATAGAAAATTTATTTTTTTCAGTATTACGATTTGATAATTCATGAATGGAATTGTATTTACTTTTCATTACCGTAATAAAAATATCAACAATGCACTAGATTCCGTTTTATTTACTGTCACTATCTAAAAATTTTGCAACACAGTAAAATGCCACAATATTTATTAAACTAGGACAAACTCGATATTTTTCCTTCTCGATTTGTTATTGCCAATATTAAAATTCTCCAAGTGTCACGATAAATAATTATAGCCAGACTGCAGTCAACCTGTATCGATAGTTATTCCAAAGTGTTCGAAAATTTATTATCCTGTCGAGTATAAATACGAGACTCAAAGTAAAATAATTCAATCTCACTGAATACAGAAAACACAAATCAACAAAAACAAATCTCACCATCAATAAGATAATTCGATCACTACAAAAAAAATTTCCAATACCCAAAAATATAATTCATCTAATAATTTTCCCCATAATTCCCATCTACATTTTACTTTCTCTCACATCTTCAATTACACGTGTTCCACTTGTAATATCAACCACCAACTTTTACCTATAAAATATCTTCAACTTCTATATGATCATAGTAATTCACGTCATAAAAATCACACCACGTGCATAGACATATACATTAAGAAATAAATAAACACAAAAAGAGAGAACTCGTGATCGATTTCTATCAACAGATTCAAGGGCAAATATGCGATTATATATTGATAATATTCTGGCGTGAATGCTGCCAGAAGCTGTGTATAACATCAGAGATATCGACTCTCGCTCCACACACACACACACACACACACACACACACACACACACACACACACACACACACACACACAACCTTGATTATTTTTCTATGCATGAGGATTTATCATTTTTTCTTCTTTCATCTCGAACGTGCAACGAATCGTTTTCTTCGTTGGCTTCATACTCACAGAGAGTCGATGCCACTCGTTTATACCTGCAGGCAAAGTCTAATAGCAGGTTCTCCACTGAAATATCCAACTATATATACGCAATATATAATCTATGTATGGATAATTCGTTAAGGGAGTGATGTTAGGGGTCTTGAATGATTTCAAATTCAACGTATATAAAATAATATGTCCAAGAAGATTTTCAAGCTTCACGTCGTTGTCGTTCTCGTCACGCGATACATCACTAACCCATTTAATCATCGACCATAATTTTCAGTAGCCCAAACAAGTTCTCAACCGAGCACTTTGATAAATTAACGAGCTACCATATATATATAAATATATACATTTGTATATGTTGGTATAGCTAAACTCGCTGTTGGAGAATGAAGTAATGCAAGTAAAAGTAGCCATAGCGCGACTGCCGCTGTGTACACACACAAATCGCTAAATTCCATCTTTGCATGCTCGAGAAACATAAAGAGATAGAAATGAAGTAAACGAGCACTTGACAATAAAAAAACAAACAAAATGTAATAAACGAGGTGGACAAAAAAATAAAGAAACTCAAATAAAAAAATTAATGTGAATAAATAAATTATGAAAACAGACAGAAAAGTGTGGATATATACATTAATATTCACATGTGTCTGTGTGTATCTGTATAATAATAATAATGATAAAAATAAT
>JABMBR010005447.1:0-15596 GCA_018881525.1 Meteorus sp. PSUC_FEM 10030008
TTGTGAAAATTCGAATTCTTTCGTTCTGGTCCAGCGTTGCAATATTCCATGTTAAAAATTACAATGTTTTCATAGTAATTTTTACTTTAATTTTCTTTCCGTGTACTCACAAATTCTGATTATGGTTAAATAAAGGTGAAAGAATATATGTGACCTTGTTTTCTATCATTTATCGCTTTTAAGACATTTTTGTGTTCACATTTTTCAAAATTTACCTCGTAATTTAGTTGAGAATTTGAGGTAATGTATATCTGAGCAGTCACCATGAAGTTTCGAGGGCATTAAAAACATGAGAAGTAGACGTTGCTTGAGACTCCAACCAATTTCTCTACTCCCTTGTTCTGTTTTGTAATGATATCAGATGTTCGATTGAACAAATGTTGCGTACTTCATCATGAGTATTCATCAAGTAGCCCTATCCCTTTGATTCTTTCTTCTTCCACGTCCCAATGACTATTATTTAGAATAAATTATCAAATGTGGAATTGAGAATTCTACGTGATGTAAATCCCGTAGGATATTCATCCTGGCGCACCTGTGTTGACATTCATGTAAATTTTGACGATGTGTGAGAAGTTTTTTCCGTTGATTGTGTAAATATTTGGAAAATTGACAGTTGGGGGTCTTATCATATGATGCCATATCATAATTATAACGTTGCCAGCTTTGATACATGAGGGAAGAATTGAATGTGGACACTAGAAATGTGGTCGTGAAGAGTACGTGAATATGATTGGTCCAATTGGTTGACACAAAAATGTGATGAAGATAGAACTGCTGATGTGTGATATTCTGATTGGTTATTTAAAATTTCCCAGCTTGGCATAAAACTGATAAAATAAATTCAGAGTTATATGAGATGATCAGTCTTTTACTGAGCAGCCACGACCGTGTTACTTCACGTTTACAAAGATGACGTCAACTATTCCAATATCTTTCGCCATATTTTCCACATTAGTGCAAGCAATTTTTTTCTATTGCTCAACATCTGCACATCCAACTCGATATACGAACACAACTCATCATTTGTTATCATCGAATTCAGGTAAATTAATTTAATGTGATGCTATTTATTGCGTATCAGATTCTCTAGAGATTTTATTGCTGCTAGGATAGGACGATTGAAACGTTCTTTGATGGGTGAAGTACCTCCATTTTTAAAGGTCAATATAAAATATAACTCGGGTGAGAAAGACCATTTGCGGTTGACCATCGTTGATTCGAAATTAGCGAATGAATATTTACCTATTCTCACACCTTTCGGCTACTCCAGTGAAAATGTTTGTCATGATTCAATCTATTTCTTATTAGTTGTACCATTATCATATCAAATTTAAGTAATTGTCATTGACAGGTAATGAAAAATATTGGTGATTTTGTGATGTATCATGATCTACTCAAACGTTCTGCTGTTGTTTATTTCGCGAAATACAACGCTATGGTGAGTTATTAACACTCCGTGGAATGAATCAATCAGTAAAAAAAATTTTTCAATCGTGTCTCCTAGTACGGTGTCATTGGAGTAAATTATATCATCGAAGCCCTTCCATTCGTTTTTGATGATGATGGCCATTATCAATTGGGCGTAGTTGGTAGTCCGTATATATCAACGCATGGAGGTTCACTCTTTCACATTCCACCCAGGAGTCTGTTTCCACCACCTTCTGATTCGGAAGCTTGGTATGATTTTTTTCAAACTCCTCCTACTGTTGCGAATCAACCAGGCCATGCTGATCCAGGGCCCAGTCATCGAAGTGATGGAAATTTCAGTGAGCTGTATTGATATTGCAAGTCCATTTTTTTGTATTTTGAATTCTAATTCAGGATTCTCTAGCAGATAATGAAAGAACGGACTCCATTGATAAAGAGGAAGATGCTGATAATGAGAGGGAAATTACTACGAAAAATAATTCCGGTATTTCAGATTATAAGAAACATTTTCTAGAAATTTTGGTACTGGTTACTTCAGACATCGTTGATCAGTTGTGAGTATTCATTCGCAATTAAATATTCACATTTACTCGACCAGGAATGGATCACTTCGTATCAATGAAGAGTGTTTAGAACTGATAAGTTGATGAAGATTTGAGAGTTCTGTGGAATTGATGAATGCAATGATAAGAATCACGAAAGAAGTGATACGAAATTTTTCTAGTCTTGCAACTTTGATCTTTCACATTCGATCATCCAAATTCATGTTGGAATGGTGGAAAGAAGGGTCTGTCGATATCAAATTTCCCCATAATATTGGTGTTTTTTTTCTTTGTAAATCATTGCAACAATTGTCGTAGAGGAGCTACCCCGGGATGGGGAAAGTTGAGGAAACTTCAGACCTGGTAGCGCCTATAACTGTCCCAATTCTTCATCACTTGATATGTAACATTTTCCTAGCAAACTTCTCTTGGGTGAAGATGATTTCATTGAATGGATTGTCATATATCACATTGTTTACTTCAATGCTGTTGACATGATGTTTAATAAAATACGCAACAAGTATGGACAAATGCAGATCAATATCGCTAAAATTGTGATAGACGATGTAAGTATTGGTCTTCATCATTGTTATAAAAATTGTTAAAGAATTCTTAATGTCCTTCAGATTCTCGAACCATTTCATTTCATGAGTAATGGGGAAAATCAGTTTAACACGATAATCACTGGAGTGCCACAATATTTACAAAATCATCAGTCTTTCTTCTTACCCGATTCATTTGATCATGTCTTCATACATACAAGGTAATGTCATGCTATTTTGAAATCGGAACTGATCAAGAGATTTATTTATAACCCTGTCTCTATTCCTCTATAGTCGAACGATTATGGATGATGTCATCTCAGTACGAGGTGAGGTACATCAATCATTTATTGCAATTAAACTGTGAAAGGTGACATAATTCACTGTTGTAATTGATTCTGAATTCCAGGAATATCGAAATTCGGCCATGATTTGTATGAAGCTCGAAAGCATAATATTTATTACGATGTAGTTCCTGTCACAATTGTAAAATCGGAAAACTCCTACATTGACTACGTAGTTGCCCTCCACGAAATCGCTAGAACGTAATTCAATTTTTAGATGATGATACTGACGATGGGATTCATCATATCCTCAGATAATTTCGATGATGTTATTAAATTTTTGTTTTGTATTCGATCGCACTGAAAATTTCTATCTTGTCATTTTTGAGCAGACTAACGTTGAAACTCGAAACGAAGGACAAAGGCTTGATACGGGACAAGCAGTGTTACAGTTTAATGCAAAGAGAAGGCCCGAAATGTGAAAATTGTCTACGATGGAGTGGGGAAAGCCGCAAATATTTTCGCGAATTTCTCAAGTAAATGAACAGTGATAAACTACATATGGACAATCTTCATATGCAATATTTTCCTTTCGTAGAGGTGTTTCCACAATTCTTCATTTGTTATTACAGAAGCAATCGAAATCGTTGTTTCCTTCTAAATGAACCACACGCACTTAAACAGCCTGGAGTGAGTAAATTCATGACAGCCAACCGACAATGTCAATGTTTCGGATACCTTTCCCATGACGTAGTACGTTGACAAGGCATAATTAATATCTCTTTGTCTATCAGTGATGAGTATTGATTTTGATTTGCGATGGTGTTTCATTTGACCGTTAGGATCTGAGTGGCTATGGCAAACCATTTGTTGGTGTGGAAAACTGCGCAAAACCTATACAATGCACGAGACTTATTGGAGATCACATGATTTTGGAATCTACAGTACGACCATTCGATGGAACACCGGCTACTTCCATGAAGGTAGAATACAGTTTTCGATATCATGTTTGATCAAGGTTTTAGTTTTGCAAATTGTCGCATAATGAAAATCTTGTGATTCCTGGAATCTCGAAGTAACCTTCACTTTGAAGAGTGTTTGAAATTGTTTGATCAAATGGCTGGGTTTGTGTAATAGGATGCAAAATGACGTAAGAAATGGAACATTGGAAAAATTGAGAGTTCAATCGATCATTAACGTGTTCAGAGATGTTAAATTCATGTAATTGTTGAAGTATCATTACAGGCTAAGAATAAATTTAATAGTCAGTGAAATTGGTTGCTATTGTGTCATACTCTAATTTTTTATGTATCGATTAAGTCTTCGGAGTGATGGATCATTCAAGTATCATCAAACTCTTCTGATTTTTAGGTTTGTTGGAACGGACAAGCCGTCATGCTACCCAAACAACCCAGAGATGACAGTTGCACTCAAATTAGTTCAAATTGAATTCGCATGATCATATTCATATAACAAATAAATATGGACATAAACATGATGCTCTTCCAACTTGAATGTCTTACAGTGTGTCTTGTTGGAAATATTTTCATCGAAATTTTTGTTATCCATCGACTCACTTCCAATCTCTTTGAAAAGTTCCAATAAAGTTTTTTTTGCAAATGGCTGCCATTCATTAAAAACAACATTTTTTCCGACTTGGTCGAGAATCAGAATATAGTGAAATTTTTACTTATCAAGAATTCATTGAAATTTTCCATGACCATTTTACATGACCAGAAAGACTAAAATTTGGTACACCAACGCCCTTTCACACTCTTAAGGGCCCTTCACTTTCCCACTTTGCAACATTCTGACTTCAAGATTTCTCCCCCGTGTATGTTTTTTTCTGTATTTCTCGAAAATCATTAAATGAATGATAAAATAAGGGACGGTGGAAATATTTTTTTTCCTGTCAATTCAGAATCAAAAAACGTCCGAAATTCGCATTTCTTCTATTTCTGGTGAACTAATCATAACTTACAATCATATTTCAAGCATGAAGGATCCATTGTGGAAATATCTGATGGATTCAATCACTGCTAAGTATAATGCAATATCATTTTTAAGCATTATGATTATGACTGACAACTGGTCAGAACTCGAAGGAGAAAATTTGAAAATGTGACAGGAAGGATTGTGCTTGAGAATCCATGCCAAACAGCTATTATTAAGTGTAGAAGAAAAATTCATAAAAATTTTGAGTTTCTATATTCTCAAATGTTTGCTAATTTTGGAACACGCCATGTGAAATTGATGTTTGAGCTGGAGAAGTAAAAATATGATTAGATTAGGCCACGTACGCATTAAGTAAAAAATTAACATACGAAAACGTCTATTTACTTCGCCATATCTAGTCAAATGATGATATTTACATATTCATGATCATGCAGCTGTGCTTGATGTCCCACATTAATATTAATTGATCAAAATCAGACATCTCATCATTGACTGAACATTCTCCATGCTCTTGTGATTGGAAAATAATCTCCTACGATTGAAATTCATTTTCATCTCAATCATGCTATGATCCTCCGAAAAATGGCTCATATGGATGCATTTGATTTTAGTGAATGAGTTTTAGCTGTTGTCTATGTTGGATGCGACCTTTTCATAGCAGGACTCACATCATCATGCCTACTTTCATGACTTTGTGATGACAGCCATATGGTTCTGTTGATACAACGAACTTTCCACTGCTACATAAATTATTTTTAATAAGAATCGGTTCATCAAATAATGACAAAGGTGGAAGATGTTTGATACGCGTGAAGATATCAATTAACATCTCATCAACAAGTTTTATCAGATTCAGTATCAAATTATCAATATCAAAACGTGCGGCACAATTGATTATTCCAAAATTATTTCAAGGAAGTCTTTAGTGTATTACCATTTTCACGAAGGAGCTCGTATACGTCATACATCGTTTATAAATACCCCTCGTCAACAGATTTTCAGCCACTAATAGTCAAGTTAGCAAAGTGCCACGATCGAAGACGAAAAATGGCAGCAGCTTCTTTCTTTTTTCGAGCCATATGTTTTATATTGGTTCAATCAATCTCCTCAGCCTTAGCGAGAAGTGAGCTGATAAACCCGAGGACCAACACAACTGGTCATTCATCCCTATTGGAACCAAGTGAGTCATGTTAACGAAATCTTTTTTTCAACGCATCAATGTTATACGTTGATCGAATTGTAAGTACATTGGAGTATTTGAAGTTTTTCATAGCGAGCAGACAGACAGGTTGAAGCGTTCACCAGGTAAAAAATCACTGCGTGAACTTCATATTCAACTTAAATATGAGACTGGAGAGATAGTCGATTTACATTTGATGCTCGTCGCGCAGTACCTGGCTAATCGCCGTTTACCTGTGGTTTTACCTTTCGGCTATCAACATAGAAATGTTTGTACCAAATCTATCTCGGTGAATCTAAATATGATCAGTGCAATAAATAATCGAGTTGATCATTGACAGGTAATGGACGAGATTGGTGAATTTATGATGTATCAAGACATTCGTCGATGTACTGCTATGGTTTACTTCGTGAAAGAGCAAGCTCTGGTGAGAGGGTCCAATGAATCTAAAGCCATGTGACTGTTCTCATTAATCCTAAGATATGGAAAATCAATCGACAATTTCAGTATGGCGTTGTTGGTGTGGACTATTTCATCGAGAATCTCCCATTTGCTTTTGATGAACATGGAATGTATCAATTAGGAGTAGTCGAACAACCGCACATGCAGAAAATCCCACAACAATTTCCTCATATTTTTCCGGGTGATGTAATTGCACCGCCTTCTGATATGGAGGCTGTGGAGGAATTTTTACGTCCAACTGAAAATGTGCATGATCAGAGTACTGGTTGTCTGCCTCTGTATCTTGGTCCCAGTACCAGTCAACAACGCTTTCGGCGCAATTGTGAGTTTTATGGTAAATGATAAAACACGATGTTGTATCGATGAATTCGTACTGTCATTACTTTATGTTTTCAGCTAATCACCAGAACTATGAAGAACAATTGAATGAAAATGGACATGGGAACAATACTGTCAGGATACGTCGAGAAAACCGAAAATTTCAGCGCTATTATTTAGAAGTTTTAGTATTTATTAGTAAAGACATCATTGAACTATTGTAAATATATTTTAGTTGTCGATTAGTTCCTTTGAAGAAATATTCTGATAATATTTTTCATTAATTTTTTTTAGTGAGGGTGGATATAATGAAATGTATCCAATATGGATTGTGAAGCATCATATAGTTTATTTCAATTCAGTTGATATGATGTTTCAGAGAATGCGAGCGAAGATAGGTGAAATACGGATGAATATTGCTAAAATTGTTTTCGAGGATGTGAGTATTAACTAATTTTACTGGTTGCATAATCATTTAGACATTTATATTGTGCGCAAGGTTTTGGAACCATTTGACTTTGTGGTGGGCGACAGTCATGTTGAATATACCGATTTGATCACGAAACTTCCCCAATATCTGAATCGTTATCGAGATAATTATCAAGAGGATTCATTCGATCATGTTTTCATACACACATGGTAATTCCAACTAATTTATTATCACAGAAATGTAAAACAGTTCCCCATTATTTGGTTGAGGAAATGTATGTCATTGAATCTTTTTAAGGCGGACAATTGTTGATAATGGTGTGCTAGTAAATGGTAAGAGACATCAATCTTCAAAATGTTCACAAATGTGTGAGATATTTTTTATTTGTTGAACATATCGTTTGGTAATCGCAAAGATTTGATTTTTGTCTTTAGGGATGACTAGACATGGTCTCGACTTGTATGAAGGAAGGAAGATCAACCGATTTTATAATGTTGTACCGATGACAGTGGTAACTTTCAAACCTTACTATGCAGATTATGCAGTTGCAGTTCATGAGATTGGACGGAGGTAAGTTCAGGAAAAATAATTGCCAGAATGACTGGTTATCAGTACGAATAGTCTCATAATATGCGTGAACATCGTTGGAACAGAAAATTGATTTTAATCCAACAGATTCAATATGAAGCTCGACTCGAAGAACAAAGGTTTGACAGCTGTCGGACAGTGTTTCAGCATAATGCAGAGAGGAGGACCTAAATGTGATCGTTGTCTTCATTGGAGTGATGACAGTCGTAGGAGCTATGACCAATTCATGACGTAATTATTTACAATGATCGTAGAACTTTATTTGAGTACCGAAGTCAAGTTCAAGGAGTTCATCATTGGGAACACTCTCTACGTTGACCATTTCCAATTCACAAATCATAGAATGCTTTTGACTCACTGTACACATCAATATTTCTTGTATTGGTTTGATATATCAGTGGAATTCTATCTGAAGATTGATATATTCACTCATCATTAGTTGATCAATAGTGGTTGACAAATTCAAACTGATGTGCTCTCCGGTGTAAGAATTCATTCCGATAACTCACTTTAATTTCTTAAAGCGAGGATCGAAATCGTTGCTTCCTCCTCAACGAACCCCGATCACTTCGCCCGGCAGGAGTACACAGATTTGTATGGGCCAATGCACAATGCAGATGCTACGGATATGATTCTTGTGAAATGGTACGCTGAAGATTTGACACGTTTTGTCTCATAGATGTTCGTCATGGCCCAGTATAGTTGATGTACCATGTTGAATTTTTAATTTTCGATTAGAATCCAAGCGGACATCTACGGAAATTCATCAGAACTGACAAATGTGGTGAACCAATGGTTTGCTTGGCAGATGAAACTTCGAAGTTGCGAACGGGACCAACAGTGAAGCCATTTGATGGAACGCCATGCGCATCGCACAAGGTTTGAAATGTCACTTGTTATTCTTAATGATGAATCTCACATATTTCTAGACAATGTGGAAATTATGTGGAAATATGCATGAGAAGAAAAAAAGTTAGGAGTTGATCTGAGAGTAAGCGTGGCGGGGATAACAGAAGTATTTCTGAGGAGGTTGATCTTGATGGGATTCACCGATCGAATCCATCCCATCCTTGGTGCCATCTGATCGACATTCAATGAATGTTCCTTCTCATGTAGATGGAATTCGACAAAGCGATTAATTTCGCAGTCGCTTCTGAACATATTATGATGCACCACAATACATAAAAATGGAATTATATCGTTTTTGCAAGGCATTTGGATATGAATCGAGAATTATTTTTATGGTAATGTACCAAAATCCTCATGAATATCCATGTTCCAGGTCTGTTGGAATGGGAAATGCGAAATAATGACCCACGAACTTCTAGCTCCCCGTCACTCGCGTTCTTGAACGAAGTACTGGAGATAGAATGAGAAAACAAAAGGATTGCATGATTATAGTGCCAAGAAGGATGTGAAATGTATGAGTAATCATACGATCAAATATTTCTGTTTTTTGAATGAAAGATAATTATTAGCAACAATGAAACATATGCGTTTAATATTGAACATATCTATTATTTGTCTTGTTTTGTATTTTGGTAGCACTAATAAATTTCTGAATCTACAATGACGACACCCACGGCTGTTAAAGACTTTGCAGATTGAGTATTCACATTCTACTACTTGTTAGATGCATGAACTGAAACTGGATGATAATGAACTCTCGAACAATCGTGGCTACATGGAAAGTCGAAATTTTGAGGAAATATTCCCCTCGAACTATCTAATCAACGCCATCGATGCTCAGAGATCGCTCTGAAATTCATAACTCAATTCATTGTTCATTCTAAGGATGAGATTTTTGCATTCTAAATGTCTTTGCAATCTAAGTTATATACGACATAGTCTGGAATTGTTGTTTGTTATCCCAGTCATGATTCCACTCTGATTATCAATATTTCAACTCAAATGAGATCGGATTTGACAAACCGAAAAAAAAAGATTTTATAAAATTTGCATTTGTAACTTGGGTTGAATCCAAGATAGAAAAAGAAGACATTTCATAGCGACGACACATCTGTCAGACTTCATATCATTATCTTTCTGATGAAACTTCAAAAGATGTTTCATGTAGATGTGATCGAATAAACACAATTGAAATTGGTATCTAACAGTGCTGGAGTTCATATCATTTGTTCTATTGATTCAGCAGTTGGGTATTATCGAAAGTAAATTTAACATTACAAAACCTAATCTTTGTGCTTCATGCTTGATGCTTCATCGACATAATTTTCTAAGTTACCAATCAAGTTATGAATCAATAGCAAATGACCTGCTTGTTCTCTCTGGTGTTTTCACCTATTCTGCATTAACATTGCGATAACACTGAATCGAGATTCGAGATTCCTTCATGAATTTTTGATTCAACTATTTGTGTATGTCGGAGGTGAATTTTCACAACGTTTGTTTTTTTTTTGGTTTCATATCACAGACTCAATTTGAATCTCGACTCAAAATATGAGGGCTCGACAACGGAGGGACAATGTCAAGGTATAATGCAGAGAGAGGGCGCAAAATGTTACAACTGTTTGAAATGAAGTTGCCAAAGCTACGTACAATTTGAAAAATTGCTCAGGTATGATTGAAAATAGCTAAAAATACTGTATAATATAATCATGGGATTGCATGAACGGACATAAATTACCTTCAACTACTCCATCAATATTCTGGTAAAAAGATCATCTTGTATGTTCAGTTCAATTGTTCATCCATTGATATTTATTCAAAATGGTGCAATGGCTACTTGAAATACTTTGTCCGGAAAGGTTCAAGCCTGATCCTGTCGCACTTAAGGGATCATTCCTATTTCATATTTGATCCTATCCCTGATGATGTGCATATTCATTCGTGTTGTCTTGTGTTTCTTTGCAAGCACAAACCGTAACCGCTGCTTCCTTTTGAATGAGCCTCGATCGATTCGACCACCCGGAGTAAGTTTTCTAGTATCAGCTGAAAATCAGTCTCGATGCTTTGGATATCCCATAGCATCAGCAGTAAGTCAATGATTCCTAATCATTTTTCATTGTTAAAATCTCATGTTATGACTGTCATCTTTATCAATATGAATTCCGATCAATAACATACGCGTGGATGCAGTAGAACAACAATTGGAATGTATGGTTGTAATGCTCCTTTGAGGTGTATGAAATTTGATGGTGAACATTACATTTAAGATTTCACCGTACGACCATTTGATGGCACACCATGTCATAGACAGAAGGTAACCAGTCGTTGATACAATTTATCAAAAATTTATAGAACAGTTGACGATGATGATGAATCATGTGTGTAATAAATTAAATTCATGACTATTTCCATTTCAAAGGTATGCTGCAATAGAGAATGCGTGCGTATTTCATGAAGGAACAATTTTATGATTGAAGACAGGGGAGGAAGGAAGAAGGCCAAACATCTCTACATAGACAGCCTTTACACGGTCATTAAGATTGGACATGTCCAACAGAAGTGACATGATAATAGTATACTCAATGTTGAGCTGAGTTATTTCATCTTTGTTAATATTTGAAAAAAAATATGGCACATTGTTTTGTATCTTGAACTAAAATTGTCCAGACCTTGTTGAATAAACATAACAATCCATTATCAAAAAATTTCGATTTTCTAGAAGACCATATAGTTGGCACTGAATTATAGTGTTGGGCTCTGAACTCATGTTCACATAAATGATGATTATCTACGTGTCGACCATATCATTGAAGTCATGAATAAAGTATGAGTTCAATGAACACATGTGGAAAATAAGAATGGGAAATCCTCAGGAGATTTATTATTTGTTAATACCACGATGAAATAATTTCATCTGATAGATTTCCGTATTTTGAAAATAGAAAAATTACTGAATGTAAAAGGAGATGCGTTGGAATAATCAACATTACGTCAGTCTTTCGGATAAAACACCATCGGAACACGTCCAACAACTTCGCGTCATTTGTTGATGTGCCTGAGGAAGTCAGAATTTCAATCATCACGAAGATGGAGAGTTCGATGAGATCCCATGTAGAGGTGTTCCTTATCATTAACAAAACCACGTGGATGATAAAATTGTAAATTTCCCGTTATTCAAAATTGTTAAAAAAATCTTCACTAATTTAGAATGAAAATGAAGACACAGAGTTTCTGATGTTGAAGCAATATGCAGAACCTTTCTCTATTTGAAATTGGAGGAGCACATTTCATTGAATCAAAACGTAGAAATACTGGTTGGAACAATTCATCAAAAGTCAGACAATCATCGTACATGTGCAAATAATGTTGGTTGTATGTACATCTGTGTAACGTTCATGAGTGCATCACGATGAAGTAAATAAGACTGTGCATTAAGAAAGTGTGAGTGCCGCGTGCACATCACACACGTTTATGTGTCGTGTTCGGTAGAACGATAGTGATGCAACTTGCCCAGGCCACTTCACTTGATAAATGAGCCGCGTACAAACCATCGTGAAAACGGCCTTCGCTCATCGTGTTTTCATTCATGAACGAGACAACGGTATGTATATAAATGTATGAGCTTGTGAGTGTGAACAAGAGACCATACCTAAAATGAAACAAAAAAGGTGTTTGCTTAATTACTCAGATTCATCACAGGATTGTCAACAATTATGCTTGCAAGTGTCAGTATAATTTATTTCTTTTGTGATGAAGGTCGAGTATGTTTGAATTATTATCATTTTTTTTTTTTCGTTGTTACTTTTTTCCAATTTGTCATCCACACTTTTACACTTTTTTTCGCTTCAGAATGTTTCATTGAGTGAGTGTGACGTTGATTTGACTCCTCCTAATTGAAAAACGCTTTTTTCA
The DNA here is from genome assembly GCA_018881525.1 of Meteorus sp. PSUC_FEM 10030008. Taxonomy (NCBI): domain Eukaryota; kingdom Metazoa; phylum Arthropoda; class Insecta; order Hymenoptera; family Braconidae; genus Meteorus; species Meteorus sp. PSUC_FEM 10030008. The sequence continues at coordinate 12,555 of JABMBR010005447.1, forward strand.
TTTAGCGAATTTCGCAGATTCGTGTTTTTTCTGTAAATCTTGAACATTGTGAGGAGGGCAATAATTTTTCCATGATTTCCAGAAAATTTCTTCTTCTATTATTTCTAATTTGAATTACAATTACACGTGCCTTAACCTGAAATAATTTACTGCAGGAATTCTCTTTAACAAAATTTATTTTTGAATATCCTGATTTCTCCCTTTTTTTGTCTTCGTCCTCACTCCGGAGTCCTTGAAAAATAGTCAGAAGCAAATACTGTCTTTCTCCTACGCCTGCTGTTTGATATTATAATGCATGTGTGAGTATTCTACCTCCTTCTTTCCTACACTCACAATTTTGTGCTCTCTTTCACTATATAAAATGCGTGCGACTCGTCTTTCGTCCCTGGCTATCTTAACATTCCCAGACTGGACCAGGTTGGTGGAAAGCCTTCAGGACGCCCTCGCACTCCTTTACTTCTTCCTTCCTTCCTATTTTTATTTTTTGTTCATACACTCACTCGTTTTTTATTGTCTTTTAGCTATAAAGTATATTTTATCCTGTGTTTCGATATTTATTTTTCTTTTGTGTGGTTCCCTTGTGGTCATTTTGTGCTACGTTGTGAGCAAAAAGATAACAAATCTAACTTCATTGTAATTGATGAATATTATATGAATAATTATGAGCTTTTGATGTTCTTCATGGTTAGATGAAAAATCTTTGTTTGAAGTCATGAATAATGTTAATGAGAAGTTCATGAAATTCAGCGACATTCGATGCAGATTTTTTGGTAGAATAGAAAACAATTGGAGAGTTTTTGCGTTATCTGTAACTTTTAATTGTTAATTAATCTCCGTCAATCGATATCTATCCATGTCAATTACGTTGAGTCATATCGATTACAAAGTTCTCTATTACACGTATTCAAAATCTTGACCACAAACAAAATGTTTAGAACACAATCACCTAATAATCAACTTCAATCGCAACTCGACAAATAAAGCAAGAAAATATCCATCGACAACGAATCAAACTGGGTATTATCTATTCATTCTAGGTGAACGAACTAGCCAATAAAATGAATGTGAAAACTTCTGGTTGACAATTTATGTGACAATGAACATCAACAAAATGTCATTTAGTATGGATATTTGAACAAAAGATTATTTGATGAAAAAAACTTTTATTTTTAACAAATCTCAAGCGATGTTGCTTCTACTTCGTGATCGAGAGAGAAAAAAAAGAAAAAATGAAGGGTGGTCGTACTCTGTCTCTCCCTTCAGCTCGGCCCTCTTCATCGTCGCGCTCTTTGCCACGCGTTCAAGGTCCCATAGCGAGGTCGCAGACCGCAAGTCCCTTATATATATTCTTTAGTTTACTATATGTCTTCTATATACCTCAACAATAAAGTGAACAAGAAGGGGGGAAAGGAGAGAGTGTGTGAGAGAGATATAGGGAGTCTTCTTCGCTTGCACGCACAAGGTCATGCGTGGTGAGATGACGACGTTTCAGTAAAAAAAAAGGAGAGAAAAAAAATGTTTGAGAGTAATGATAATAGCAAATGGTAATGTCGACATCAAGACAGTCGATGTTGGCTGTGTGGTTTGGTCAGGGCAACGTTCATGTCAAGAATCTTGGATGTCTCTTTAATAAGCAACTCCTTTGATTATTATAAATGTGTGAGTGAGAAACTCATTCTGCTCATCGAGTTATTCTTCTTTGCAAACCTTCGCGTTAAATTACACCTCTCTTTGTTACTCATCGAGTTTGTGCCATTTCAAGGACTCACCAAAACCAACTCTCCGGAATTTTATGCTACATTTGATATTTTATGTATTATCCGTGGATGATTATTATTCTGATATGGAGAAGGGGCAGTTTGGCGTAGGATATTTGTAAAGATGGAGAGATTTTTGTTGTGGTATTGTGTTATTCATTGAAATAAATAATAAGAGGAATAATTTCGAGTATTATTTATGAAAAATTAATTGACTTGGATTTGTTGCAATTGAAAGTGGAAAGTTTGTCGTGGGATCCGATAAAATTTGGTGCAATGAGCAATAGAGGTGCAAGTAGAGGAATTGTTACATTAAAAGTATTTATTGCATTGTGGAGAAATCAGAGCAATGCTTATATAGAATGATATTTGATGGTGAAATAAAATTTGTCTGTTATGAAATCAATCTAGAATAAAAGAGAATTATTTAATTCCCACGGATTTCCAATGTGTTTACATCCAATCATTTTGCGGATTATGCAGAACGCATCTGATGTAATTGAACGAATAACGAATAATGCTGGAGAACCGGCGATACAGAGTTTACATATTAATGAAAAAACTACTACTCTCAATATGGACGAAAACATTAAATGTTTGAATGTTAAACTGTTTTATTTTATTGAGTTTTGTTTCAGAAATCCGGTGGAATTTGTGGATGGATTTATGTAGAGAGGCGATTTATAATTATTTGATGATGTTCTTATTGTTCATTATATTTTATAATTAGGACTGAAAAAAGGATGCGTTAACGGAATGGCGAACTGTCTATTTGTCTGAAGATTGGCTTAATCTACAAAATTTTTCAACTGTATTTATCAATTCAGTTTCGTCTGCGGGTTAATAAGATATTGGTGAGTATGCTAAGAAGCTGGCCAGCTTTTGTCATTTTGATCATTTTTATCTTAATAATTAATTATTTCATCTAATTCTACATATTCTATTTTACCTTAGTCTAGTGATTCTTTTCGGAATCGTTTTGGCGCCACGATTCTTGTTTCGCTGACCTGTCAAATTTCCTGATGCTACACCAGAAGTTGGTCTGAAAGAAAATCTTGCGGGATTAATGGGAGGATTTTTAGGAAAATTTACCTTCGTGGGTTTTGTCATTTTGTTCTTTTTCATTTTTGGAACCGTCGTATCGACATCCAACAATTGTCTCCTCTCCTCACGAAGATGATGTCTAGCAGTACGTCTGAGTTTCCAGTCGCCTCTGCAGACATCCTTCCACTTTTTAGAGACTTGAGCAACGTTCAAAAGTGATCGAGGATCCAGTTGCCTGAAA
>JABMBR010005448.1:0-15594 GCA_018881525.1 Meteorus sp. PSUC_FEM 10030008
TATATATATTATTTTTCTCTTTCTCTCACCCCACTACATATATATCCATGTAACGCAATGGCACGAAGGTGAACGTGATACGAATTCTTTTGTGAACGACACAGAAATTGAAATAACGGGAAACGTGGACATTGGAAGGCGGTTTATCGATATTTCGAGTTGCACGCTTTTGTAACCGCTGATTGTATGTATCTGAAAAATTTCTACGTGTGAGTGTTAGTGGAAGAACTTTCGACCAGCTACCACATGATTGGATGTGGGCATGTGGTACACAAGAATAAAGGGGAGTGAGTGAGAGATTCTTTGTAATACACTCACTGCACGCGCAATCATTCTATGACGTGCCACTGATAACTTATCATTCAGATGAGAAAAATGTTCAATGAATAAATCGGAAAACAGAGAAGCATTCTACTAAGAAAAAAAAACGAGCACATCCTGTCGATAATTGAAAACCGACGGATTTAGATTACTGCGAACATGTTTATGAATATTTAAATTGTTGTGAGTGACGTCCGGAGACACTTTGAGAGTATGTCAAATTGACAATTCTTTTGCTGAGAGAGACAAGCGGTCATTTTTATGCGCAATGGCAGATGAATCCATATGTGTCTACTAGTTGAATATTTATACTTGTATTCATACATATTTTTATGTCATATGTGGAACTTTTATGATGTGAAAAAAGAAAAATGGTGACAACTTTTTTGACAAGAGTATAAATGATGAAGTTTCTTGATTGACAATGAATAATTTTGTCGAAGAGAGGAAACAACTTTACTATTCATTATCGTGAATTATTGATGTCAAGATGTAAGTATTCAGTATAAAATCATTGAAGTATAAATTGAATTTTAAATCTACGAATTATTTCCTCTCCTGATATTTCAACGAATATAGGGTATTAGTTTCACAGTTGTTGAAATAACTTCATTGTCAATATTATCATCAGTATTTTATCAATTCATCGAATCCAGATACGGTCGAGAAGTTATTGCATACGAATCTGAAACCTATCACTTTCTGATATATCCAACTTTATTTCCTTCCGTTTAATCAAATAATGAAACTCATCAACTCAATCAATTTTATTGAATAATTGAATATCACTTTCCAAAATCTTCACAATAATTCTCTGATCACCCGTCTATCATCATGCCTTCAGTTGATATTCGAAATCCGGTTCTATTCACAGATTCCACAGAATATTTTGTGTGACTAAACCCGTAGGTAGATAACTCCTAGAATACGCATTGGTTCATGCGGTAACGCTGAATGTTGTACGATGCTTCGTGGTTTACCGAACAAATAATTCAAACAGAGCTCCTTTCACGAACAATTTAGTAGTTATATTGCGATGCACGAATGTATGCACAATTCTTATACATAAATTTTCACGAAGATAAGGACATGTTTTCCCCGGTGATTTTTGGAATATGAATTAACGTAAAGAAAAGAACCAATGCTTGCATGAAATTTTGTGGAACATTTCTGACACTACGTAACATGAACTGATGTTAGACATCACAAGAGACATATGAGGACAGAGCGCTATAATTATATAACAGTCAAAAGTGATGGATGACAACAGATAGAATAAAAATATTTTTGGTGATGGAAGACAATGTAGTTAGAGCCAGTGCAGATGAAAAAAAAAGAGAATTGAGAGGAAAATGCAATATATTAAAGTATTGGAAATCGATATGATCTCAAGAATAAGTACAAGATTGATAAAATATATCGGCGTAAGTGTAGATTAACCAAATATAGAATTGAAGTTGCAAGAAAACAACGTATAGATTGACGAGACGAGCGTGTGACCCCGAAACCCATTACAGTTTCACTATGATCCGATTGTTCCGAGCAGTTGTCGATGTCTAGCACTCGGGAAGTGTGTACAAAGTACTGCAGTAGTAAGACTAGTGCTAGTGGCGGTGCTAGACATCGCAGTAGTGGTAGTTGGTACGAAATGCAAGAGAAAAACACTGAAGTGGGTGGTGGTGGTGTTGGGATATAAGATCGACTGAGATGAGTGTGTCGGGTCAAGGAGGAAGGTTGAGCGTGAGTAGAAAAGGTTGGAACTGTTTCGAAATCTATTGGACAGTTTAATACTTATTCGGGAAATCGATCGTTTGACATAGGATATCGATTAATCTCAAAGTGAGTGGAAGGAATGTCTATTGGATTTTGCGATCGGGTTTGCAGACTCCTGATAGGTCGTTCGTAACTACATTGGTATACGTTTATTGATGTTACAATGTGAAAGCAGGGAATAGAACACGAGAACAAAATAAGCCAGCACTTGAATTCGTTATAGAATATCTGAATATCTGGGTTAGATACCAAGTGGATGGTTAAGTGGAAATGAGATAAGAGAGAATAATGGATAATTAAGAACCGCATGCGAACGATTATTGAGTGTTTAGTAAAATTTTTCACTTTTGTGAGAAAAATAAGCTGATTGAGCAATTCTGCAGCGTATATTGAATGTAATTGCTAGAACTCGAGAATTCAATTCACCACGAGATTAATGTGAACGTCGCAGTTCCAGTATTATTACATAAAAAAGATGGGAGTATGTTACTGTACTATCATATGTCTTTGAGCGAATGCTATATTGATGCTTATCATCTTTTTCTCGTGTTCATCCCATTTCACAAGTCGTAACCTTAATGATGAACCACTGAATCCCACATTCTCGCTATTTTTTGCGAATTATTTCCGACTGATACATGCTGACACCATATTTTTGTACGACGATTCAATTGTACTTGTAATTTAATGGAATAGGAAGAAAAATGAAGTGAAGTGAAGAAGTGATAATGAAACGAGAGAATTCGTCAAAAAGCTGTTTCTTCATTACGGCCTGCCATGGTGAATTGCACTCTGGGTAATGAGTAATGGAAGGATTTTTAGGTGAGCAGATTACATATTCGTACTCACAGTGCAATTGATGGCAAAACAGCGCTGGCTTCGATGTATATCTACACATATTCCTTTATATGTAAAGCTGTATGTATGTGCATGTGGTGAGAGTAAAGGGATGGAACGATAGACGAGATGTAGATCGAGTGCTGTCGAATGGAAAGCCGCGAGATCCGATGGTTTACCAAAGTGCGGAAATATCTGCCCAGCTATTCTGCACCATCTTTAGGTATCTACAAAGTTGAACAAGTCGTTTTGAATATTCCACCAATTTGGAAGACAGGAAATCCGATTAAATAGCATGTGAGGAATACACAGTGGAAAATAAAACACAAACTAATGAACTTATTCTGTAGTAGGAACAATGATGAATATTGATTTCATCTAAAAGCTGACTATTTAAACATGAACAATCTGAAATGAAGAATTTCCTCTAAATTAACGATGAATTTTGTCACATCTATCGAAATCATTCATCATCTCGTGTGATGAGAGAAGATATGACAGATGAGTGAAAATATTCTATGAATATTGAGGAAATACATCAATACTAATGCTATTTATTTCCAGAACAGAGACATAGATGAATGGGGAATGGAAACCTTTTATTGGAGAGGGATACATCGCGGTGTAGTGATTTGACAATGAATCCCAAACTCGTGATGAAAATTAGAATTAAACACCGATTGCTTTGTCAAATGAGAGTGTCGCAAAAATTCCTTCACGAAAGGAGAATCGAATGCTCTTCGAACATGTGTATACCTCTTTTCCCAGTTTGTATAGAATTTATCACGTCAAGCTTTCAATTATTGATGCGAGTACATTTTTATTTATAATTTTGAATTCATGTCCACGTGCAGATATCGTTGCGTTCGGATTCGAATGAATTTATTTTGCACACTGCGTCACTGCTTCCAATTGTATTTATTTACATCTATATATTCTTCTGTTATTGTTATTGGAACGCGTTCAGAATGAAAATTGAATGCAAACCCGGACACTCAATTAACATTCTCATATATAGACACGAGTCATGATGATGAGTTTCTATATTCAATCAGTTTCAATGAATTCATGAACTGTCCTGATTTTTAATATTTGATGGAAAATGAAATACAAAAATGTGATCCAATTCAAGCTCTATTGAACATTGATTATTGTCATGCAATGAACGATATTAAATGAAATTTATTTCAGATATGTTGAGCGAGTAATTTCTATACTGCATTCAGAATATGTTTATATATACCCAATCCTTTATTGCCCTGAAGCATCCAATGTCTTGCTAACTGTGCGGCCATAAACTTTGTGGCTTATCTGAAATTTATAGCAAAAGCGCAGATCGTTTTTCTGAGGTTGGGCTTCGCCCTCCGCCGCAACCTCAAGATCACACCCAACTACCAACTATTAAGACACGAGGAATTGTAGCGGATTTTCATCGAGAGAAGGTCAAAGTGGTGGACACGTACCAATGAATCCCAATAGAGGAGGAAGGATGAAGATCATGCCATAAAATAAATTTGCTTTAACAAAATGTTTTGTGTATCTTTACAGCTTTACGTATATACCAAAGATTTATATTTCAATTGTATTGCGACTTACACAAGTTGTTAATTTTCTTCTGAAGCTATAAGGAGGAATTCAACGTGAGTTACTAAAAATAGGGTGATTATTTTTGAAACAGTGACCAATTAATTTTTGTTGCAACTATACCTCCACCTGTCTGCAATAACAGTTGGAGCTATCCGTTCCTTGTCGAGGGATTAGATGATGAATGTATAAGATGTAGAGGTGAATAATATAAGTGGATCACTTCTGTCTGATTACTTGAACACAATGATTGAGATTTTTACTTACCGTGGAAGGAATGTGAGTACTGAAATGAATTTGATGTCCCATCAATGACTGAGTCTTGGAGACAGTTTTTCTCTAAAGACGACCTATCCTCACATAATATTCCAACCCAGAGAAACAAGCAAAAATTCAACCTATCTCGAATAGTAAGCACACATTCAGTTATTTATCATGAATATTCTACAGCCAATATGACTTTGGTACGAAGTAACATTGGTCTCAACCGAGTTCCTTGAGGCGCAAGCCAGTATCGAAAAACGTTGCAATACAAGAAAGTTTGCGTTGTTTAGTATTGAATATAGACCATCACCTTCATCTTTTTTTTTCAGCATATGTAGTAAATGGAATTTATATTAGATGCAAGAGTCAGATTGCTATTGCTATAGGTTCTAGACATTTAAACATTAATCGATGAGCGGTTCTATTAACACACGAGACAATTTACGTGTCCTGTATGTCTACGATGATTATTGGATGAGCATTCCGATTGAGGTGTTTGAAGGGTGGAGGAGGCAAGTGAAAGCATTGCGGTTCACCATGTTATTTGCAATAGGACGTACGTGGACTGATGAATCAATCCATTATATGTTCGACTCCCCTTGCTGCTCCCCAACATGCTGCTACTTAATACATCAATTGCATTTCAACATCAATTTTCTGATTATGTACATTGATTGTGCAACAAATTAATAGGTTTGGATTAGGAGAACAAGAATCAGCTCTGGAATACTGAATTTCAGTCTGATAAGTTGTATTGACATGATTGATATGTATAATTTCTTGAACTCCTCAATTCATACGATGAAAATGAAAATGGATTGCATGATATCATTCTCATTACTAGAAATCGTGCTCTCATACTATTCATAACTTGATCGTGTGTATAATTTCTGGAATGATCGTCATTTCTGCTACACTGATAGCATTTTCTCTGTGAGGTTATCTCCATTCGACAATGCAAATCGAGATTTGGTAAGCGTTATCTTGACAGAATATGGCGTCTCATTGTATTGAAATCGGAGCGTACCTCAATTATATTTGTGCTAAAAGCATTTGGAATCTATAATTGGAATGAAGAACAATACGTTCAGAAACACAATCAATAGTATAATCTCCAGAGATATTGCAGTTGGACTGGGAAAAAAAGAATTGTCCAATCAAGAATAATTCCATCTGAGATCGTCATACTCACCGAACGGAAATTAATATTTGAACCTCCGTTTAACTTTAATTCGAAGAACAAGTTTTAACCGAATATGACCGAAATATGATGAAAATTTTTTGACAAGATTTCTATCAAACATCTTTTAAAGTTTGCATGTAACCCAGACCAATGAACTATAAACGAGGCGATGAATTAAGAATGGAATTCCTCTCTATTTCAAGCAGGAAAGTAATCTCTCAATCATGAAAACTTTTCTCATTCTCAAAATAAGTGTAACAAATAACAAATCCAAAACAAAACATGAATAATAACAACAAACATTTCAGTTTATATATAACAATTTTCATTTCACAAAGATTGCTTTTCAATTATACATAAATCATTGTTGGAATTCCCACGTCCCATTCCCAAGATTATCATCTCCATATACATATCCACAGCTCGATATTTATCCAGTCGATTTTTCGTTATACCATGAATGAGGTCGACATACCATAAAACTATTCGGTGGGTAGATGTAGTGGAGTGTGGCCACGTCCTACATAAATCCTCAGTGCCAAAATAACTGGGCCACATTCGGTGAATCATAGATATACATTCGTATCGATACATTCTCAATAAAACCACTATGTAGCTCTCTTCAACTTGGAGCTTGCATTCCCCCGCGTGTCATCCTTCTATACTTTTGCCATTCCATTTCACATTGCCAGCGAACTGCCAAGAGCTTTCGTTGCAATTGTCTCTTCTGCGATTTTCTCTTTGTCTCTACTTCGGCCGAAAGCGCCATCAATACCAAAATATATTTCAGGAAAAGAGAAAGGATTCCTCTTGTTGCTACATCGCTATAGAAAGTTCATATCATACCACACATGGATAGATGTGTTCTGGAGTAATAGTTATACATAGCACATACCTTTGTGTATTAGGGTATACGCCGTATTATATTTCTATCGCGCATGTGCTTTTTCCCAATAGGCCAGAGTCGTAATTTCGACAATTCATGAAACTTCGCCTCCGGATAACTCCCGTAAACTGTAGCCATGAATTTCTCTCGTTGTAGTTCTTTCAACTAGAAATTCTTATCGAATGTCCTAATAGCCTAGATCACAACTTGGTCTCTGGAATTACATTATGGAATATAATGAAAAATTCGTGGATCCATGGGTGAAGGACCTGTGATCATTAGAAACTTCTTATGATGTTAAAGCTTTCAGCTGGCGTTTGATAACTCAAACATCTTAGAAAACAGCGATGTATTGATGTAGCTTTGTGGGACCCTGATGATATGACTATCAGGTGATTTCAATTGTGAGGAACCAATGAAATGTCCCACTAGTGAGGAATTTCTATGCAATGTTTTTAATGACCTGAATTCACAACTTTGTAGAGTAACTCCAATGTGCGGCAAGAATCATAATCGATGAGTTTTTTTCCTTTTGCTGTATCCAAATAAAGGAATTCAGTATTCATATGTAGGATGGATTGTTTGCTCAGACGTTTGACACTGTGCAACAATAAACGAAAGTGTTCGATATTGAAGCCGCACAACGATTCGAAGAACAGCAACCAGATAAATATCGACAATCCATCAAAAATTTACATTCCAAAGCAACCTTTTGGATTTTTGTTCAGTCTTCTTTCATCCTGTATTCATAAGAAAGATTAATGAATTTCTGTTCTTTCATTTGATTCTTCGCTGACAAATTGGACGCCAATTTTATTTTTGGATAGTAACGAAGCCGAGTGAAATTCTATCAATGTTCTGAAAACTTCCGAATTCTTTCAAACGTCAACGCACGAAGTTTCAAAAGAATTACTCATCACAATAACAATCATACAGTGACGTCAATGTCGACAGTCAGAATATTTTAATTCATTTGAACAAGAATCCACTGTGACACAATTATTTCAACATAACCGATGATTCGAACAAGTGATTTTGCGTGGAAGTAATGATGCTGCTATATTTCATCCAATATTATCATCAATTATTAACTATTTATTGGACCATGAGCGGTGCATTTGATAACAGTGTACGAATGATTTATTAGACCAGAATTGCTGCAGAATTGGAACATTCACAGTGACCGCAGTCTGATAACGTCTTGGTGCTATTAAATAGCCACTTGTATTCACAGTGTACATCGTCGTGAAGAATTGTTGAGGTGGATAGTTGGTGCGTTTGGTATATCTGCATGAGTATTTCACCACAATGGACATAATTCAGTCTGTATATCTGATGTATGTATGCACACATATATACGCATTCGTTTGATATATGGTGGTCTGAGACGAATGAGATAGCTGTTTCCTTCCAGCTTTCTATGTGAGGGGAATGGTGAGGTATCGTCATCGTCCCGGTGTTGTCGTTTACCGAGATGTGTCTTCTCTTGTCTTCGATGCAAACAGAAACAAAGCAGTGATTTATTGGTGGTCAGTACTCTATATTATTACGTGTCTCAAGAAACCTGAGAGTCCATTTGTAATACCCTTCATCATGGCGAATTATAGCTTTTCATGATGAAACCAATTAGAAATTCCTTAAATGGATCTTGATGGAAAATCGTAAGTGGTATCGCTCCCTTTCGTTCGGTTATCGACGAGTATAATTCTTCATTATTCAGACACAATTTCTGGAATTTGGTTTTTCATGTGGTATAAGCACCCAATTCTTCCTCACTCCCTGATTTTTTAAATACAACGTCTTTTTGTGATAGATGCTCAGTATTGTTGGAATCATCAACCGAGCGACACTCAAATCATGTTATCACTGGAGCAGCGGATATTGTAAAAAATTCGCTTCATGTAACGACATTGAAGATTGAAAAACAAATGAGAATTATGCATTGAGATCAAAGTATTTTCAACTCCAAGGAACTTCGAAATTTCACCACTCATTTCAAATACAAAGTACTTTATGCCAGCGGCCAGGTATAATTTTACTTCTCACATGTATTTTCAAAGTAGAGTGTCGTGTATATGTGTTACAACAAGCACTCTTTATGCGGAGAGAAATGAGGTCGCTCCGTACGAACTATGACGAATGATACGTAAGAAAAAATGAGCGAGAAGCAGAAGAATATTTTTGATCTTCCCTTGTCACTATCAACGTATATAGTGGCAATGTCTTTTTCCTGAATATTGCTCTCAGCATTTTCTCTTAGTATCAATGTATATGAGCCAATGTGCACCGTTGCATGAGATGAAAACTGTGCCGTGTTGAAACCGATAAAACTCCAGAAAATATTCACATCACGATCAACATACTCGTTGATCTCGTGTCAATGAAGATATTGGCTGATGACAACTCGAGATTCACGGGCTGACATCTACTTTTATCGACGTTTCATCCTTTTTCTTTTTCAAAATAAGATATATGGACAGCTGTGCAAGTCATCAGCTTTTGCGAAGTATCCAATTTATATCTTCCCTGACAGATGAAGATCGACGTGAAGTGTGAAGAGATAGACGCATAAAAAAGCAAAACTCATGAAAATGTTCATGCTCAGGTCAAGCACACATTTGTTTAATCGATCTGTATGTGGGTGGTGCTCTATGTGATGCGACCCTGCGCTATCTAATGATGCGACCCGGTTACAAGCAGAAAAGCTCACGAGAATGTGAAGAGCTAGAAGGACGCATGTACACATTCTCTAACCTCAGAGTACACGTTCATTTTTTTTCTTCCGCAATGCTTTCTGTTGTGTTTTTGCTTTACCACAATTCCTCTATGCATTGTCGCATGCACCATATGACATCCATTTGGACTAATGAGAGATTGGGTCAGATTCATTTTTATGTGTGAGCTGCGATTCCATTTGAGATTGGATTGTACTGGAGTGATGTTCGAATGTTTTTTGTTCCAAGCCATATACAACAAATATTTATCATAATATATTTATAAACTGAATAATTATATACACCTCATCCCTGCTACCACAATAAGCAGAGAGACTGATATAGATATTCAGTATCTCAAGTTCAACATTGACTACATTCGAATCCATTTGATTCAATTGAGTCAATGTCAATTATAGCAATTGCTACATTCATTGAACGATTTTTTGGCTGCACTGTTACCAACATATGTCCCCAGCTGACAAACATCCATCGAATTCTAGCAAATTGAATTCAATAATATCTGTAATCCATTTTACCTCTTGAATGCTTTCAATATAATATGTAATTTCCCTCCATCATAACAATCGTTACTCACTTGAGTACTCTCCACCATCTCGTGAGACATTTCAAGAGAGTCAGCAAGGCAATATAAAGAATCAATTGTATTGAACTGAATCTTCAAGTGTTGTGAATGCCCTTCCCTATCAGTACTGGTTGACTTGAATGGAATTTATGCTGAAAATCTCCAAGTCGATATTTCTAGACCGACCCCAGCCTTCTGTTTGCGGAGAGGACTGTGATCGTAAACAAAAAAGGAAATACAGCATCGTTGAGGACGAGATGAATGAATTATTCAATAATCCTATTATTTTGTATTTTTCGAAGATCACGTTACCATCTTCTTCTATTTCTCCAACATCCTATGATAATCGATAGCTGTGACACGTGTGCGTGAACATTTCCTACCGAAGCTCCATCTTTCAATTCTCTTCACTAGAATTCATATAATTGGAAGTTAGTACTGTGTCGCAAATGATTGAAGATAAATGGTATGAAATTTTGTACATCATTATGTTTAATTATCGAATATTAAACATGAACTGTATCACGTTTGATCACACGGACTATTTAATTTACCGATTTGTAAGCATGGTCCAATGATAGTTTCGCAAGGACTGACTCTCATATCCGTTAGACATTTGCGACACGTTAGTTAGGGATTGTGTATCGCTTGAATACACGTCAAAGGATGTCTCACTAGGGTTCAGTGTCGTCCGGCAACACGCCCGCGTATATCGGGCAAGGCAAGTACAGGCAATTGTCTGTAAATGATGGATGTCTCACTGTTGGAAGATGCGATATACAGAAAGGGAGATGGAGTGAGTGTGAGCAAGTCAACGCACGGCTACATACGGTATATAGCGCGGGATCAAATGACAATTACCACCGTAGAACGTCCGTTAGACAATGACGTATGTACCGCTTTACGTCAAGTGGTAGTAGTTAGAATCGGTAACAAAGGGGGGTATAGAGATGAAACTACATGGAGCGAGGTAGATATCCCCATGTGGTACAGTGGAATAATGGATGGTGATCACTATATCGTTAGATATTTGAGTAGCATATACATAAGAGCATGTGAAGAGTTGTGCCATACTCTGGTGAAGAGTGCAACCAGAAGGACAATGTCATTGAAAAATATGTGAAAATAATAAATGGTTGGAAAGAAAAATTTTTCAAAGTGAAAACTTGGATAAAATATTCTATTAAATACCTGATAATTTTTTTTACCTTGTTTATTTTCAAACTTAGGGCTCATACATCAAGCGCTATTCAATCAAGCGATCTTGTTCCTAAGCCCATGGTACAAACCCACCCTAAGCACCAATCATGTCGACTATGTGCTTGATGGATGGATTCAATTCACGTTAAAGCGATGGTTCTACCTCGGTGAGGGAAGGACTGAAAGAAAGATCCTGGAATTCCGATAACTCCGTGCTCTGTATGTACGAGTGAAAAAATGAAGAAAAAAGTATATGTAATCCCGGCATGATCCATGACATCAATCAATTCTATGGAACTCAATTGCAACATCATCTACAGGTAGAGCGAAGAATGAAGCCGTTGCAGCATGGGTGGAATTATTTCCCCCTCAGCAAACAAACATGGTTATATAATACAAATAATTCACTCAATCATTGAGCTAGATGTGAAACAATACAGAGAAATACTTCGGAATTCATGACTGTTTATCAGAGAGTACTTCACCATTTCCGTTCCACATCTTCATCCCTCCCACAGCATCTCCCTTTCCAGTATTTATTCATCATACACAAAATATGTTTGGCTTGACTCTCGCTCATAATTAATAATGGCCATCGTCAGAATCAACAGTTGTACATCACATCCAAATAACGACATTAATGAAATATACCCAAGTAATATTGATCATATTCGTTCTTCCAACGTGTAATAAACTCGTTTCCTTTTCCTTCATCATAATCATCATTATCATCATCAATTTCATCGTCTATAATTGAACTAATCAATGATTCAACAATTCTCGAGGTTATATTCTATAAGTAATCAACCTGAATCACCAGGCGTAATCCAATATCACTGACCCTGACGTCATACTCACTAAGACCATACTTATCTGTTGGCTATTTCATCCCATAA
Organism: Meteorus sp. PSUC_FEM 10030008; assembly: GCA_018881525.1. Taxonomy (NCBI): domain Eukaryota; kingdom Metazoa; phylum Arthropoda; class Insecta; order Hymenoptera; family Braconidae; genus Meteorus; species Meteorus sp. PSUC_FEM 10030008. The sequence goes on from JABMBR010005448.1 coordinate 12,245, forward strand.
CGTTACCCAGTATTATCAATCTAGCGAGCATATCAAGGCTTACCAGCCCTACCCTACCCAACTATAGCTCGCTCACTCTATTGCACACCCCTCCCCTTTCAAACCAACCTCATGCCCATCAACCTAATTTACTCTCCTAACATATGCATATCCATATACGCTATTGCAAACATCATCATTGTGTCTATCTGTTGAACTGCACCGCACCATACATTCCAGCTAATAGCATTGAAAATGATTCTATTCCCGGAAATAATCCTAGCACATGCTCGTACATATATTCTCCTTTCAATGCACTTTCTATAAATCCTTTTACTTCTTCAGTGTATTCGCACACCATCATATTCACTTCACAATATCCTTTTATTATAATCGTACTAATATAGGGCACTTTGGAATTCCACGAAATGGTCTGTTATGAGTAATCGGCCAGTGAAATGTATTAAAATTCATTATTTATTACAGTATTACCAGTTATAAAGACGAAGCCACTCGAATTTTATTATCTTTTGACATGAATTCTAGATATTAACTTTTATTGTTGCTAAGACAATTAAGAAAACATTTCAGTATCTCTTCTTTTCTGCATTCTTTCTGTTCCACTTTCAGAATCGTCGTCGCTAATCAATGAATCCATATCCCCACGCAGTTCATTCACAATATCTCACGCGTTGGACTGTTATGTCTTCACTTTACTTGTCTGTGATATAAATGTTGTGTTTGGAATAAATAGTGAAATGGAGCAATGTTTCATTTGAATAGGGCATAGGTGAATAAATTCAATACGATTCTATTTGCATGTATGCATAATGAACATATATATTTATATACGTATATATGCGAAAGACTCATTAAGCTATGTAGGACAGGGAGTAATTTCGAGGGGGATGCAAACTATATTAGTCGACAATGGGTTAGGTATACACGAGCTAGCACGTACGGGCTCGCTCGTAGTTCGTTTGTTTCGACAAATGGCACTGGTAACAGGATTATGACCATTACCTCTTTGCAGTGGGACTCGTGAATGCTGGGGCTCACCGGCGGTGCGTCCGCGTTTCGCGTATGCAAAAGCCCTTGTTTTACCCCTGTAGCCAACTAACTCCTATTTTACATCTCACTCTTTTGTTTTCCGATACTTAACGTGACGAGTTGTGTATGGTTGGTAGAATAATATATATTTTTTGTAATAGTTTTTTTACAGGGACTGCACAGCGGACTAAATTTAAGTTGAGATAAATCCCACTTTATTGTTTATTGATATTGTTTGGATAAGTCTGGTAATTTAGAAGTATTGAAATTTATTCATAAGAGTGTTTTCTGTTAGTCAATTTTTCTCTATACAACTTATCATTGGGATTTTTCATTTCAATATCGTTTCTAATACTTGAAATGTTGTTAACGCATCAATGTTCATTGCACGGTGAAGATCAAGCACAAAAAGGGTGACCTCGCAGGATAATTGGAAGAGGGAGCACGAGATTCTTCTGTTATTATGAATTATTCAAGTTTTCAGACTTATGTTATATTCGATTGATCTTCATTGATTGGTCAACGTTAAGTTCATGACTAGTTTCTGTATAGCGTGGATATTTCCTGCTTCATTGAAATTAATATTTCAACTACATTTCCGTTGTCGAAATATCGATTGATCGCCAAATGTAATTCATTGAATAGACTGTTGGAAATTACAATCATCTCATATTTATATTGGATTACAATCGTATGTCCTAGTTAAATAAAAATTATCATCTACCAATATAACTCGCCCGTTTCCATCTACTCCCCGTCTTCATATTTACACAACTGTTTCAGGAACATTTATTCGATCACTCCGAACGCCGCGGGACATTCATGGAAACGCTACCAATATAAAAATATTGACCTGATTTATTTGCACTGCCACTTTCGCATCAGTGCTTTTGCTATTCAATTCATTTATTTCAATTATTCGTTTTATTCCGATGAAACCAATTAATGATTTTATTTTATACGGTTTGTGATGGGCTCGTCGCATAAATAACTACTTGAATGAAGATTCAATATCACCTATCTTCAGAAGTTTATTCATGGATGTTAATTGAAGAGCAGTTATAGATCTTCCAATTTCATCATTATTCGGAAAACAATCACAAACATCGATCATGGGCAATTCCATTGGTGGTCATTCTTGCATACTTTCTGGGAAAGAATCTATTCAATATTCCTGCTCTCTTCACAATCACTCGATTTGTAGAAATAAAATAGTCCAAAAAAGATGAGTCGAGTGTTCAATAACATATTTTCTCAGGAGAAAAGATCCTGATAAATAAATGCAAAAATGCCCTATTTATGTAAACTTTCACCAATCAAAATTTTTCCAATTTATCTCGCACTTCGCGAAGATATCCATTTCTTTACATATTCACAGTGCAATCAACAATATTAAAATTCCATCATTGTCCTCATACCCATTGAAATCCATTCAATATGACTTACATTAATCAACGTGACACGTGTGATGGAGCCCTACATGCCCTGTATATATATTAACCACTGCAAACTGTTGTTTGATACGTGACGCAGAAGCTTTGACCACTACACATCGTGAATCCATGTAAACGTGTCGGCTTAACTTGCATCAAGCGACAATATACCGCGGTGAAATCACTGTCTGGGTTCACAGAAGCGGAGAAATGCAGGTGTGCAGCTTAGGTAGCGAAACACATAGATGCACGCACAAACATACACATATACATGCATGTTGTTTTGTATTGATGGCAGTATGAGATGTGAGAGTAAGGCAGTAATGCCTCGGCGTTTGTCAGTAGTCAGCACACAGAGAGTAGAAGCTAATGAAGATGTTTGTCAATACTGACATGTTGCTCCATGCAGCATACGGCTGCGTGCTCATACCTAACATTCTCCAATACTCTCTCGATTTCTAAAGCTAACTCTCCTTCTCGCTGTTCGTTTCACCTAAGACTGAACGCTCGAATTTGATTTGTTACATGAATGTTGTTTGCGACTGCATTTATAGGTTGAAGATACGAGGTACGTAGTTATCGAGAATGTAAATTCACAACTAGTATCCAGATCGTCCTTTGCTGCGCACAGTATTCTGTGCATGATTGAATAATTTCTGATAAGATCATCATGCAAAATTCAAGATGATGTATGTAAGTTAGGAAATATATGGAATTTGGTTTAAAAACTCACGACAGGCAAATTATTTCACATTCTCATCGCTTTTGTATTGAACTGTGTTGTAATTACCATCATCATCATCATCATCATCATCATCATCATCATCATCATCATCATCATCATCATCATCATCATCATCATCATCATCATCATCATCATCATCATCA
>JABMBR010005449.1:0-15586 GCA_018881525.1 Meteorus sp. PSUC_FEM 10030008
GGGGGGGGGGGCTTTCTATGGAGGTCTCCTCATTTCTTAATTATGTTCATTATATTGTGTAAATTCTTTTGGAGCTAATGAGCAGTTCTAGACATGTGTGAATTTATGACTAAGACGGAATTTTCATAATTCATTTCCGAGTTTACATCACATATGTAAAATGAATTAATAAAAACAGGATATGAAATAACGAGTTTTCCCCCTCATATCATTCAATGGAAACCATCCTCGTGTTAATCAGTGGTCCTTGAAAACATATCAAAATTGTGAGGTGAATAATTTTAGTCGATATTTTGTTGGGTAAGTGGAACATTTATAACTATCATGAGAAATATTTCACCTATATTGAACGCCATTATGGAGATATCTCGTAAAATTGATATCACGATTCCCTATTGGTATAATTGCTTCTCGTGATTTGCGACAGCCGATCAAAGTACATCGTATCTCGAATTTTGAAACACCAGAGGAAACCAGTGTACGCATGCGCTCAATACCAATTTGATATTCCACCACCCGGAACATTGCAATTGAGTGAGTGTCGATCTGCGATATATTATCGCGACCTCATAATCCACATGGAACGTTTTCATTGGATCGATCATTCGCAAATGAATAAATTATAACTACCTTCACAGATTATCCACGCGAGACCAACATTACTGATATATTGTGACTATGAAATGTTTTACACATATGGATCTCAATATTCGAATAGATAATGGCAGTCCTGATCTTTCTGCAGGCAAAAGTAAAAATATTGAGAATTTTTGTTATTCATTAGTTCCGTAGGGAAATACTTTGCATAAGATTCACACTTCACCTCAAACATCACAGTATCCAAAATGTAGAATCGTTGATTCTACAGACATCAATATGTTTGTAACAAATTTGAAATCGATAAATATTATTTACCTTGTGTCAGCGAGACAATATGCACTCTCGAATCAACTTTTCAGGATCGAAATTATTCTATTAATGCGAAATTGGTGATAGGAAAGCTATCACTATGAATTTTTCATTATATTATCGGGTCTCCATCACTCGCAAAATCAATATCGATGACTGTTGATGGACTCTACAAACCAAAATAGTCATCTTGTGAAGTTTAAGTGGAACGCTTATTTATTCACCTTGCAATGTACCCGAATCAATATCGAGATCTTAAAATACATTCTAATTTCTCATTATTCGTCCAAAGTGAACTTGGTCAATGAACTGATGAGCTTCAATGTTTAAACTTGGATGGATCAAATTGTTCAGAATATTTTGTGAATTTGTTGATCCTCATATACAATATATCAAATCTATGTCAATCGACACAGCATCCACATCAATATTTACCGATGACATGAGTGAATTGTCGAAAAATTGATTAACAATTCATAACATGATCCACCTCACTGATGATCTCACAGAAATCCCTGAAATTTGAGAGGTCTTCATAACCTTGTTTGTTAGTCCGTGTTTGCAAATGAACATACCTTCTGTTATAAAAATAAAAAGAGGACTATTACGAATAAGTATACTCACAAATGAATAAAACAGAAACTATTGGTACTTTGAGAAGAGCAGTTTAACCTTTTGTTTACACAAGTTCTAAACTGATGAATTATCAGGCAACCATCATTTCGATGTGAGAAGTTCTGACTTCATAATCAATAGGCCAAAATCATTCTCGTGTTCATCAGTTATATCTAACTCAGATACACTTGATTTCCTCCAGTGTCTTTTTGTAGACATCATAAAAATGATCATGAATGTATCTATTTTAATAGAGTCTCCATGTTTTATCCATACCGGTTCAAGGTTATGTCTGTATCACTACAGATGTCGCGACTTTTCAGCCGAGCATATCAGAAAATCGAAAATGTCCACGAATTCATTCGATCTTCTGCAATCTCTTAGATATTTTTTTACCAGACCAAAACCAGACATATCAGAGTACAAATTAATTTCCCTCAATAACTGTCACACAACATATCATCAAAACTGATACAAAAACCTCATCATTCATCATATCACTCGATATTGTACCCAAGTCAATACCTAACAACGACAAACAAAAAACTGCCAAATGCAAGAAGGTAAAAATCTCTATCAAGGTCATTTGATACCGGACATTCATCTCCATGAATACAATATAACCAATATAAATATGTTATGAGAGATTGAGACAGTTCTATATAGAATGCATGTAGATATAGGATATTGGTATATGCGCGCGAGCGGAAAAGCGTCCGGCGAATGGAAGCCTCTGATAAGAAGGTGCGCGCGCCGTCGAGGCGAGCGCGCTTGCATCGTTCGTTTCCTGTGCATGTTTGCATCCATTGATATATATACATTCATATGTATATATCCTCACCTCTCGTGTCACGTTTGTGTAGGAACTTCAATGCTTGTAGAAAATCTTTTAGTTACACGTCGCCATTTTCTAACATGCTTTTATCATCCTCAACCATCTCCCTAAAATTTGTCACAGCCCTAAATATATACACGCACACACATATGCACGTACCTACATATATTCAGATGCCTCACCCTCTGTTGATCTCATGTGGACTATATATATGTATAGCTATGAAAAGAAAAAACGAATGCCATGTCTATCGAAACCATTTTATCATTCTATTGAATAACAATGACTAATGGGTCATGAATTTACGTGAGTATATATGCATATCATATACTTATTCTGTTGTTACGTTATTAATATTTAATTGCATTGTACATTTCTATCCTAGATTATGAGTTCGAAGTCGTCAGTGGTATTGTCAATATTTCAACAATGAGGTTAGGATGTATTTGTAGTGATGTTTCATTTATTGTTGCGTCTTGTGTTTATTGACAATCATCTTTTCTATAGAATTTCGGCTTTTCAGTTGGTTTAGATTCGTTCACAGTGCAATATCTGCAGAGTCAGCAGTTCATTAATTTTTTTCTCAATTGACAAGTAGATTTTTTTTTTGCTGCATCTGCATTTGTTGCATATATGAATGATTTATTATTTTCAGACGTTGCTATAACATAAATATCTGAGATGCAATGTATTTTATTTATTAGATAGAATTCACTATTCGATGTATATCATCGCTAGATTTGTCATTGTGAAGGTGGGATGTTATCTCTTCGTGAGTGAGATGAGTTTCTCAATCATTGAAAAAAATATGTTTATCACATGACGTATTTTCAATGAATTTTGGAATCACTCTGTGATAATTGTGGAGATCTTTCATATGACATTTGCCCAGATAAGGGAACTCCATGCCTATAGTTATTCAAACTTGTATAAGAATTAGAAAACGGTGATTATTTCAAATAAAATGATACGCATAATTCTTATCAATCAGCAAACACTCCAGTTCCCTCGTATATAACTGTATCATGCTGATTTGAAGAAACTGAGAAACGAAACCAGTTGGGATGCATGCGACGAATGTGACCAAAGAGGAGGGCTATACGAAAAAACGTGCGAGTGAGACAACAATAATAAATATAAAAGGCCACATCCTTCCCTCTCCATCCCCTTTTACAAATGATCAGCCCTCCCCGTCCATCATCGTTGCGACCACTTAAAATCTATATACCTAACAGCGTCCCATTCCACTTTGCTTTTATTTGCCTTCACAAACGAGAAAAATCCAAGAGCGCAGCACCAAACCTGCACATTCCCGTTAGGGACAAGATCCCCCTCTTTAATACATATCGTTCCCTCCCCTCCTGCAGTCACTGCCGTTTTTTTCTCGCCATCTCCCCTCTTATTACCAGACTATCTCATTCTCACTTACTAATCCATACAACGTGACGGACTCTCTCGCTTCATTCGACTCCCTGTTGTGCTGCTACATTCACAGTCGTTCTGCTTTATCCATTCGCTCGGGTCACATTCACTCACACAATATCTTTCTTCCGATCTACTTTCTTTGTCTGTCAAACTACCTACGGTATTTCACATCGACTTGTTCCTATACTACATTTGTTGTATACCTATATAATTCCAGACAATGAAACGAAGTTGCCCTATACCGCTTGAGGTGCACCATAACAACGTGGTGGGCGTACCGAGCGTTCCATCTTCCTTATCGACATCATGACGCCTGCGCTGTCTCCAACCGATTTCTCCACATTCTCATTAATATACAAATGATCTTCGGCCATCTACGAATGTTCCATGGTAGACCCCACTCAGCACTCCCATATATATATACATCCACGGAATGTTCCCTTCGTCACAGATCCCCTGGGTATCATCGGGTGAACAAAAAATGTGCGGGACACGTGTCTGCAATTTTTTCAGAATATTATGGAATAACCGATGGATTCGCCTTTTCTGACTCTCATAACCTTTCTCTTTATTATCATATTTATGTGGGTTAAGTGTCTTCAAATGTAGGTACCTCCGTACTAGAGATGAGTATATTCAAATTTCTACATTCGATATGTGCATGTATAAAGATGTAAATATGCATTCGTAATGAATTGAAGTTTGCCTTTGAAGGGTAAGGGAGAAGTTTGTTATGTCAACGGCGAATTTCAAAGAATGTCTTTTTGCACGTTGAAACGTGAACTAGAGGTGTTTTTTTTGTGTATGTTGTGCGGGTGAGTAGGGATGGACCGCGCATGGGCACAAATATAGATCGGTGTGCGAGACGTGTCTGCGAAAGAGGACGGTTTGGTGTATGTGAATGTAGGGATAGACATATGGATGTGGATGTGAAATGGGGAGTTGATCAATATGGATCTTCTTGGAAATTACTGCTTGCGGTCGAGATTTCCATTTTACGGGATTAATCACATTTTCTGTTTTATTGATTTTTCGTGGTTATGTTGCGTTGTGGGAAGATCATGAAAAAGTTTCCCTTTTTGAACTTCAGTGATGATTTTGATGCAGGATCTTGTCGTGCGGGGTAGAGTTTGATGAAAATGATTTATTGTCGATGTCACGTCGAATGCCAGTTACATCTTCTTTGATCTATTACCTAAAATTTAGGTCAAGCCAGCAAGTATGAGGAGAAGTTCTGGCTTTTTACTGTGATGGGGACGGACGAGAGAGTGCATTCATGCTTCCCACTATGATGTATGTGATTTTGATGGAGCTTTTCTCGTTCGACTTCCATAATCCGATTAAACTTCTTGATGGGCCTATGGGTGATCAAATCCATTTTCAGATAGAATAACTGGCAATCACCAAGGATCAGTTCACAATTTTATAAATTTTCTTTGGTTATATGGAAAGACGACAGTTTCTGAACGAAAGTGGAAGGAATCGAGTTGAAAAGTGTCTTTGACGACCCTGAGGAGAATGTGCAATTATTAGTCGGTCATAGTGAGAAATGTATCACTCACGCAATCGAAATGTCAATCACAATACGGTACACCACACTGACAAATTTGTGGTTATAGCAATCGCCCAAAGTATCAACAAGTATTTTCCATGTAGAATTTGAAATGAATGAAAGCACGAAATTTGCATCAAACTCCACAATTGAAAGAATAAGGAGGGAAATGTTCTGTAGGTAGGCTGGAACTGTAAGAGAGCGACTACTTCTTCGGAACGATGATTTTCTGATTCTCCGTCACAGGAAAGAAAAAGTTACAAGCCTGACACCGATGAAGTAATGCTTCCTATCAATTCCATTTTATATCAATGAGTTTATCAATGGCAGTGTGACGACAAATGGAAATTGATCATCGATGATGAAAAGAATCTCTAGAAATCAAAGTATATATACCTATAGGTATTTCAGCGTGAGAAAAATGAATCGTCAATTGAATTCTTATCGTATTGCAGCATCAAATAATTGTCGAGACCTTATTTCATATCACGAATAGTCGACCTATAGAGAACTTCACGGAACATATCATCATTAGTTCATGAAAAAAGAATGACAATGTGATATACCTTCCGAAGTTGTTTCCATTGTCCGTTTTGTCTTAACGGGTCATTTTTACTTGAGAATAGTGAGACATCTCGAATCTTTCATTGTGTAGCAACGGAAATTTCTAGAATTATTATTATATGTTTATGTAATGAAGCAGTATCACTGTCACGTACCGATAGACCTGGACAATATATCAACAGATTGTTATGGTGACTGAATAGAATGGTAATTCTAACGATACACTGAGAGGTTATGTGTTCTCGAAACGTTTTAATGGTTATATTTAGATGTATGAATAGTCAACTTGTTGAATGGTGATGAATTCATTCAACCTCTTCTAATGTAGGATTGATATATAAGAGGTTTCCGTATTCAGAATTTGACAATGAGCTGGGACACTGAAATTCATAGCGTATGGTTGTCATTGATGGATAAGAGAATTTTCATTCAATTTTTGCGTCCTCAAATCTCTCAGTGGAGAGTTGAATATGTACGATGAATTTGTTTGTCTGTAACAACAGAAAGCAAACTTGTTTCAGCTCGGAAACTGCGGTCTCATGAAGAACGTTCATACAACGATCGAATTTCTCCTTTTGGAGATAACAAAAGCTATCAATATTTAAGAATCAAATATGAATTATGCGAATGATGGATGAATAAAATTGGAAATATCAACTTTAATATCGCAAATTCAATTATTCATCTTCGAGAAATTGGAAAAATTGTTGAGGGACATTTTTTTTTAGATCAAGTGATGTCCATATGAAAATTCAACTACCAATGTCATAGAGGTTTTCCTACCATTTCCTAACATTTGTTAAATGTATGAACAAACTTTCTTGCAATGTATCAATATCTTTCTCTTAATAGTAACCATGAGGGTCAGTACGTTGCGGCATTTGAGAAGAATATGCAGCTGGGGTCAGGTCCTAATCCCCCAAAAGGGAAATCGCTTCTCTGGTATGAGATTCGCTTCGAGTGGTGTTATGCCAGATTTAACGGCTGTTCGATATAATGTGAAACGCGGTGCTTACAATGAGATCACTGGTACACACGTTGAATATTTTGAGCAACTTTTGGGTGAGTCTCGTGTCATCACCGATCCAAATGAATGCGATGGATACAACGTCGATTGGATTAAAATGGTGCGAGGTAAAATAAATTCATTCAAACATGAGATGTGAGAAAATTCCAATCACAATTTCACGAGATTTATGGAATCACATTCTTAACAGAAATCAATTTAAATTATCATTCTGAAACGATTCAGGATGTTTTTTTTTCAATTTTAGGTCATAATCATTTGAATAAATTCTTGATTGATTCACACAATCAACGGTTGTGACTTCGGTTATGAAATCCCATCGATAAAATTACTGCTGATTTATCTTTTACTTTAGTTGCCTGATTATCGTCTTCACGATAGGTCAAAATTATAATAAATGATCATAATATGGATACCGATGATAAAAATTTATCCATACAAATTCAATTGGTAAACGCAGAAGGGATGAATTATCAGGTTGAGTAGTCATTCATATCCCAAATGTGTTAATGATAAGTGCTGTTAGCATTAGTTAAAAACAGTTATCACATCCGGGTGAGTGGAATTATTCTATTTTAGCCTACAGTGGTGCTTTGGAATTAACGAATCGTTCATGAATACTGAGGCAGGTAGAATAACCTCAAATAATCATACAGAGTACTTCCCCAAGATTGGAGATAGAATATAGATCACCAAAATTTATCCCATCAATAAAATTGATACAATTAAGTCCGATTGGAAACAGAAGCAAGTAAAAAATTTTGACCCTAATTTTATGAAATTTTGATTGGATAATTTTCAAAAATTCATCGGACAAAACTCTTACTACAGAACATCAATCAATAACAATCATAGAATAATATGGTCTTCATATTGTTTATTGAAAGGTAACAGTAGACTTGTATTGAAACCAAAAACAACCGAGGAGGTATCAGCCATACTCAAATACTGCAATAAAAACTGTTTAGCCGTTTGTCCACAAAGTGGTAACACAGGATTGGTTGGTGGTAGTGTACCAGTGTTCGATGAGATTGTTCTTTCTATGAAATTAATGAACAAAATCATTTCTACAGAAGAGCTATCAGGTGAATAATTATAATAATGTTTTAATGATATTCACGATTTCGAGAGAATATCAAACTGAATTCTGTGAAAGTTTCCCAGCATCACAAATAATTATTGCAATATCAATAAAGAACAGTATGAAGTTGGAAAATTCAATAATCTGCATGCATGGGAAATGATGCATTCAAAATTTGCATAATCACTTTCATTATCAATCATCATTGCTCAATGAGAATCATTAAGTAGGCTTCTTCGGGTCTGAACGTATTTGATGAAACGATAGATGTTGAAAAGTGCATTTTCTTAATGAAAATTGATCGGAATGAAGAACTGTTTATTGATAACATTTATGTAGGAGCGTTGGTTTGTGAAGCTGGTTGTGTTTTGGAAGTATTGGAAAATCATTTACACGAATATGGTTTGATGATGCCTCTTGATTTGGGAGCTAAAGGGAGTTGTCTTATTGGTGGAAATATATCGACGAATGCTGGTGGCCTTCGACTATTGCGATATGGAAACTTACATGGATCTGTATTAGGACTTGAAGCTGTGGGTATTAATTACATTCTCGCAATCATTTTTTTGTTTCTTCTCCAAAATTTACGTAGAATTAATTCATCCATCCCTTTGATATGCTCTCTCCTACTCATAGGTCACAGCAAATGGTGAAATTATCGATTGCATCAGTACATTGAAGAAAGATAATACCGGATATCATTTGAAAAATCTGTTTATTGGATCGGAAGGAACTCTTGGAATTGTGACAAAAGTTTCTATTCAATGTCCAACCAAACCGAAAGCAGTTAACCTTGCATTTGTTGGTAAATAAGTTAGATAGAAAGTAGAAAAAAACCAATCTGTATTAAGGAAAGATTTTATATTTAATCCTTATCAGATTCTAAAGATTGTTTCTATGATCCCGTTTCTTTAGTCCATTTGAATGAAGAATAACGGGTTATTGGTTAGGATGTTCACCACATTTTCTTGGATTTACAACATTGTTAGTGAAAACAAATTAGTTGAAAATGGAACTATATTAGCGCGTTAATGAAATCATCGATACATTCGGTCCCTCCTATACCTCATTGAATTATAATGAGCGTCAGAGTGCGTCACTTTTTCAAGACATTATCGTTATGTCTGTCGATTACCTGAAATATTGTCCTGTCTCAATATTTCAATGATATTGACGTGGGTTAGTGGCATACACAAACGTACTTTCGTTGGCGTGTGCATTTCGGAATGGTTAACCATTAATAGAAGTAGTACCTCAATAATTCAGATGCATAAACACTCATTATAAATCTAATGATGTGCACATCAAGATCATACTGCCGAATATCATGTAAAATATCCTGTGACCATTAATGATGAATCACCGAATTAACTACAAGTTTGTAAATTAGGTTTGGACGATTTCGGAAAAGTTTTGAAAACATATCTTCTTGCAAAGAAAGAACTTGCAGAAATTTTGTCATCATGTGAAATGATGGATGCTCAATCGATGGAAATAAGTACAGATTTATTACATTTGAGGAGTCCACTCGCGGCCAAACACAAATTTTATATGGTAATCGAAACATCAGGAAGTAATCAAAATCATGACGAAGAAAAATTGACATCGTTTGTAGAAAAAGCCATGAATGAGAATTTCATTGTGGATGGCACGCTCAGCAGTGACCCAACAAAGATAAAAGTAAAAAAAAAATGTCAATCGATAGATAATGATTCTCTCTGTACATATTGGATCTTCATTGAAGAGATTTGGAATGATGATACTTTTATTTATTTTATAGTACATGTGGTCACTTAGAGAGCGTCTGGGTGAAGGATGCCTTTTAGATGGTTATTGTTTCAAATACGACGTCTCTTTGCCCCTCCCAGATTTCTACGCACTGATTGAAACTCTTCATGAACGATTGGACGCATCGCGTATCATTCGTATAAGCGGTTTCGGGCATTTAGGTAATTATTTGAATGCAATGTAAGTGTGAACGAGAAAATGGAATTTATTGTTCTATTACGAGGGTCAGTACTGCACATGAACAAATTCAACATTATCGTATGACTATTCTGTCTATGTCCAATCAAAGCTGCATTAACCTCAGGAATTTTCTTCAACCAATAAGTGATGGTTCTTCAATCGTTACCATACAATATTGAAAAACATTGTGGAATGTTCATTAATTGCTTTTAAATCGAACAAAATTCCATCATCTTTGGTTACAAATATGAATATTCTCCCCTCGTAATTTAGAAAATTTCTTTTTCAATGTCAAATATTGGAAAGTCTCCGAATATATTTTGTGGAAGTTATCAAGTTAATATGTTTGTTCATTAACACAGGCGATGGAAACCTGCACGTGGTGGTATCGACGAAAGAATACGACTCGGAAATTGAGTCCCAGCTGGAGCCATTTCTATTCGAGTATGTATCGAAGCATCGTGGGAGTATAAGTGCGGAGCATGGAATTGGCTTCAAGAAGAGAATGTACCTTGGATATAGCAAAGAACCATCAGCAATTGAACTCATGAGTCATCTGAAAAAAATGATGGATCCTAATGGAATTTTGAATCCTTATAAAGTATTCCCTGCTTGAGTTCTCATGTACATGAATGTCTTGTATTGTTCACCCGATAGTTTTGGGAGTTCATACACAATGTGCCAAAATATTCATTGATATGACGTAGATGTGAATATTGTTCTCGATCGCTCTTCAAAACCTTTGTGTGTTGAAAATGAACACCTCCGCATGTCTATGGCTGCGACCCAACGTTGTTAGTTCTTTATGAATTTTTTATTGTTCATATCACAACTGAAATGATTTATTGGAGATTAGTAGTATAACTTGAAAAGTTTCAATCAAGAAAGTTATTAATAGATTGTCTACATGGGGATTTCTTTTACACCTTTTAGATATTATGGAGTGGGTTTATTGTTTGGTAAGTAATGATACAGCCAAGAGAATCATGGTTACAATAATCGAACCAACTTTATTCTTTCTTCAGATCTCATTGTCATGAAAAAATACTCCATTTCTCCCTTTGTTATAAATTTTACTATTAATTCGATTTTGATATAATGAATATATATGTACATTGAAGATGGGAAAAAGGCCATGTTACGATTATTCGTTTTGTATAAAGACGTTTCCAACAGTCTTCTGTGTGTAGACTTGCCACTTTAATGTTGCATACATTTAATAAATACTCAACAAAACTTTATTTCTGATTTTTTATGTTCTAAATAACATCACACAAAACCAGTGAACATTCACGCGTGACCCTAACCTAGTTGAAATCAAACATTCAAACCATACTGTTGCGTACATACTCAATACTTTTTCTTCAATAGAAAAAGATGGCCTTGAAGTAGCATTAGTGGCGGTATTGAGGGCGGTAGCGGTGACACTCATAGTCACATAGAGGTAGGTTCAGTCGCATCTGTCGAATTTGTACCTCTTGAATGATTTGGATGACTAACCCCAATGATTGTACCTTCTCTTTTTTTTTCAGGCAAAAAATGCATATACACTTTTATTACTTTCGGAAATGTCATTATTACGGTTTTGAGGTTACTTTTTTTTCACTGTTGTGTATGTTGACCCTTAAAATCCAAGTCATCAGGTACTCTATGACAATTTCTCTCCTAACTCTCGCATATGTTTCAAATCTACGCTTCAGGCGTACACATGTGTCGTATGCAAATTCCTTTGATGTTTTTCGCGGGTAATGTGAAGTTGCACATCTCAGCTGGATCCAGCTTCACCACTAACGAAACTATACAACCAAACAAAAGAAAAGAATGAGAATGAGAGTGATATGATTAATATGAACGAATTGTAATTAGCATGAAAATAGTCGTGACAATTTATAGTTTGGAAAGACGTACGGACAATTTTTTTATTTATCTTTTCATCTGATAGAAACTTGTTTGATTTCTTATCAAAAATTATTCCCCATTTGTCATGGTCTCCATTCAAAGTGTTCGGAAAGGTATGGAATAGCAAACAAGTGCGCGCTCATTGAAAATGATTATTTTATATGTTCAGTTATTTGGATAACTTCTGTGTTTCATTCCGATTAGAATCCAATCGTTGGAAGTGTGATATCAAACAGAACGCTTCAGGGAATATCAGATTGCAATTCATCATATAAATAAATCAAATCAATCTGCAATAATGAACTGGAAACCCAATGAATTCCCCAGCGGCAATTTGTTCGAACAACTATAGACCGATTGATTATCAAAACCACAAATCTGCAAGGAACGAAATAATGAGGGAACATATATTTCACGTTGTTTACACTTAAAAACAGAATAAACTCAAACAATTGTTACCAATGTTTGATTGGAGTGGAGAAAAAACAACGAATAAATATTCCATGAACAATTCTCGTTGGTTTCCTCTCCAAGTCGACATTTCATGCTCAATAAATTCATACAAACAGAATGAACAATTGAAAATGAATTTCCATACGAAAAAAATTGCCATAATTCATTGAAACAAAAATCCAATCGAATGTCCACTAAAAAATGAATTTTCCCGCAAGTTCAATCCGAGTGATTTTGATTGGAAACTGTCTCGTTTCAAGTGATTAATCGAATGTCGTCATAGTAGACAGGAAAAATAATGAGTGGCGCAAAATATGTGATGGAATTTCTGGACCGTGAGCGCAACAGCAGCAGGTATATACATGTTCCATTTGTAGGCGCAGTGGCTGGTGTTGGACTATATAGCGTGTATTGTGCAATCGATAAAACGTACACCTCCGTATACGTATACACAAATGCATGGACATATATCCCTATATATGTCTGTATGCTTTATACCGTAAGTACAACCAGGGTTATTCCCCTACCATTGTTGCGTTGTACACATACATGTATAAATCTTGTTCTGTTTTCACTTGTTTGTTTTTCCGTCATGACTACTTTTTTCTGAATCCGTCTGTTGTATTTGTCAAGCTAAAACACATAGCGAAATTATTATTATCCATGTTTTCCCTTTGAGTTGGAAGATGTTTTGTTCCTTGCTATGTTCACATCCTATGTGATATAATCATATTACTTTTTCTCTGTTTGTTTCCCATTTAATTTTTCCTTCGGCTGAAACAATGAAGAGATTTCAATAAATTATGTGTAATGTATGATCATGTATACAATTTTATTTGTATTTTATGTTTCAAGACTTATTATGAAAGTGTTGTGGTTATCTATGCATGTTTCATTCTGTTCTCCTGTGAAGACCAATCGCGAGCGGTTGCTTCATGGTTAAAACGCTACTTTTCCATCTGAAATAACCGTTTTTTACAAATTTATTTATGTATTGGTTTGGACATTGTTCCAATTCATTGGGATATACTTCATACATTCTACTCATGAGAATTCTGCATTTATGATATTGTTGAGATTATTGATTGCATGATAGCATCAGAGACGGTGAAATTTAGCATTTTGTTATGAAATATTCACAGATCGACATGGTAACGATCGTGGAATTCCGTGCCAGCATCATATCATTCCTCGAGGAAAAAATTCATATTCATGATGAAATTATTAAAGAGCGCATAACCTTTAAACATCTATATAAATACATAAAAATAATTGTAGTTCATCCATATATTTATGATTGATGAAAAATTGAGAGAATGTAGTCGCTCCGCATTGTGAATATATTTCACAAGTGGATTGATTAACTGGATTTTGTCACGAAATTTAGTGCTACAATACAATCGAATGAGGAAAGAAAATGAGGAGAAAAAAGAAATATCTCCTCTTTGGAAAAGTACAATCTCGAGCTGTCCATCTGGATATCTTATCAATTCTTTTCCTCTTGCATTAGTCGCACTTCAATATATTCAACTTTATCTAGTGAGTACTCATCTCGTTAAAAACTGTGTGAGTGTACCCCACACTACATAAAGCCAATCTCACTTTGCCACTCGAAAGCAGATTGTGCTGCCCCCTTCAAGATGAAAATGGATACAGGTTAGAAGATCACAATCGGTAATGCAGATATTTAGTCAAGTGGATAACTTCATGGATTAGCTCTCATTTTTATGTGTATGCACACGCATATACACTAATGCATTCGTGTATATATATTTAACAGCTCTATTCCTATATGTGAATGACCTGCCCAACATGTGACAGGTGCTTTCCTTTTATATACTTCCGCCTATACAGGTGGCACTATACAAGGAGTCCTTAATTTATCCTCCCTTATCTAAACAAAATCATCTTCCTTTCATGATGGTAATAAATACATTTTGTATCATCATATTTGCCGTTCCTATACATTCATTTTAGATAATTGACGGGATTCACTTGCCAATTAACGAATGCCAGAACTTCACAGAGTATACTTTTAGGTTGGAAAATAAAAATTCCTTGTTGATGTGAGATATTAAAGAGAATTTAGAAAATTCACTGTAGATTACATTGAGATATGCATAGATATTACTTTCAATATTTTTGGATCTAATATATAGAGTCAATAGATTTCATTTTTAGGTTATAACTGTAGTCATCTGAAAACATTTGTTGGAGACTTCTTCGGATTCTTTTTGGGGAATGTTCTCGTAATGTGTGATAATAATAGTGATCACAAATTTAACAAAGTTTGAGCCTGAAGATGTATGACAGGCTTACTTGTATCAAAACTTGGTTGATGTAAATGTTATATAATCCTAACATCTCAACTACAAAGTCAGTTCTCCCGCATGGAGCAAGGCTCAATTGATGGAGCTGTACATGAGAAACCGTTTCGTCTTTTATACAAAATTCATAACATTTTGATATTAGTTCATCTAACACCTGACAATGTTACAAACAAGATCTGAAAAAGAAATTACTAACATGATTAAATGTTTAAGACAGATGAACAAAAAGCATTTCAATCATTGTTAAATCCATGTATCAATAGTCTTCATCAACAACTGCATTGATGAGCACTCGTGATAGCTCAACAAACGTCTTCTGAAACTAATTTGGATAAATAGTTGGTATAACCATTCAGGGGCCCTTCAAAACCATCCAAAAATGTGTCAGTGGTCCTTACCCACACAGAGATCGTTATGGCCATTTAAGTGCAGTCAAAGTTACATACACAAAATTTATTCCTGCATCAGTCTTCGCAACATCTGTGCTCAATTATACACCGAACCATAAATGACTGTGTCAAAGAATAGAATTCATATGTTGTAATTGTCAAAACGGACGACAGCTTATTGAGAAAAATTAATACATTCAACGAATTTATTTCGTACGTCTGAACTTGGAACATCAAAGGGGTTATAATGACAGTGGACCCTTCTCTCCTCGAAATTAGTTACCTCTCTGCATGGCAAGAATATTCCACATAAGCATTCCAGCCATAGAATCTGCAACAACCCTTCATTGACTTCACCCTACATGACCTGATGATTGCACAATGGTCTAACCTCAAAAATAAATGATGCATCATTATGAGATCAATGCCGTGTAACATCATTCATACATTTAGATAAGCATAACAATTGAATGGTATTGTTATGATTCTTAAGCGTACTTTCATTGAATATTATATTTATATATATATTGCAGTCATCC
>JABMBR010005450.1:0-15562 GCA_018881525.1 Meteorus sp. PSUC_FEM 10030008
GTCCAACTATAACATATTGGAAAATATATCTATATATAGTATATATTTAGTTAGCACTGCTTAGGACTTAGTAAGCCTGAACGAGCCCATTATGTTATGGTTGAACACAATCATTTTATGCAAGAGGATATGTTAACATCTTAGTAAACCTTAGTAAATCTGAACGAGCCTATTATATGCAAATCAAGGAACTAGAACAAAGATTGATATTTACTTATGAGTCCCTGAAAAGTTATCAATTGCTGGACTATTCAGGTAATACACAGAAATCAATCATGTCAATCACAATGAGTTCTAACTCATCCAATAATATCAATACATTTGATGTATGATACATCTTAAGCTTAGCTGAAAAGGAGTCGACCAATATTCTGGAAAAAAAAACACGAAGTACGAGATCGTTAAAAGCTTTATTCGAAAAATCACAATTTGTTATTAGACACAGTGCGACGATTGCAAATTTATGGAGGTACTGAACGTGCAATTGCATCTATAGTAATAAACGTGAGTTTGCAGTACCAATATTTGCAATAATGAACAATCTTATCGTCAGTTCAGTGATATCCTGTTTTAACGATTTCGGAGGGATTGTTGGCACTTTTACAACCACTTGCATGTAAACATTTTCTGATTGAGTTAACTTTATTCACTTATGGTACAAAAGCTTCAGTTGTATAACAAGAATACAAAGATTTCTATGGATATTCTCAATATATATACATTTCTTATTTTATACGAAGGGTTTGAATGTTCTTCTAGATTTCAGTTGTTGCAATTTTCTCTTGTCCAATTCAAACTTTTTCCGCAAGTCCGCCAATTCTACAAAAAATGTCAGGTCTTAGAATAATTGTTCACAGTTCTACCAAAAGTGTGTTGTAAAAAAAGTAAGCTTACGATTTTTTTTAGATTCACGAATTTGAAATGTATAGAAGTTGAGCAATTGTTTTTTTCCCTTTTTGCGTTCTTCCACACTCTGTAACTTTTCAATTGTTGATTCTTTCCTTGTTGGCGCAAATTGTCCCCGTTTCTTTTTGCTCGACACAGTTGTCCATCCATCATCTTCCTCATTTTCATCCGTAGATTTTTTCTCTACTCTTGAGTCATATCCCGCCATATATTTCTCAATTGAGTCTTTGAGGTCAGTTTCGTTTTGCGAAAAAATCGCATTATATGCTTTGGACCATTCTGTTGAAAGATACTCGTGGTTTTAACAACATTCTATATACATAAGTGAACAGGCCTAAACAGTGGTTCTTTCAACCTATTGATTCGTTCAAACTTTGAGCCCAGTGGACGATTGCATAATTACAATCACTATCAGTGTGATGTTCAATGGATTTATAAAAAATTCAAAATCAAGTAGAATACTTCCGATGAAATGTATTAGATCATTGCACGAAATCTTTCATAATTGATTTTGTGCAAGTGAGATGATTGGATATTCTCTGTTATCTTACTACTCATGTATAGATACTCACTTTGTAATCCGAGTGTACATAAACTTTCTCCAGTATTTAACACAATTGTGAAGTTTTCCGGTAGACTCAGCGCCCTTTCCAATGCCAAATCGTTTGAAAACACTATGTAGGCAACTTTAAATCCCGTTTTGGCACATCCAGATCTTGATTGAAATTTACCGAATTTGACAGGGCCGCAATGTCGTGAGAATGCAGCGGTCAGCGAATTCAAATTAACATACAATGGTATGTTCAATACGAAAAGAGTTTTCCCTTTTGGATATTCAGGTTCCTGATTTCTCACAGTATGTTCTTTAAGAAATAAAACATGCTTCTCCGTGCTGACATCATCGAACTTTAAATACAATGCTACGGAAAAGACAGTGAAAAATTCATTTCTATTTCATAAATTGGATTTAAATTATTTTTTCTTAATTCATGGAACTTACTGCGGAAATTGCCAGTTGTCCGTTCAGTCAACATCGTATTACATCCGGGTATTCACATCAATTAGTTTATACAAACTGCATCACATGGAGAATCACGAAGCATGCATCAGGTTTTTCAATCACCCCTACTCTAAGGTATGCCCACATTCACATACCTCCCTCTCGCAGTTCTGCCAACAGATATTCGCCTTGAACTATGAAACTAACAAGACTGTCCACGAATAAAAAATTCTTGTAACAGGCATTAATGAACACCAGTACATTGTCATTGGATTCAGCTGTGTTCAGGAATTGAATAAGAAATACTTCCGATGCAGAAAAATGTCATAATATTATTATTATTATTAACTCTAGCGGATGCGGTAAAAGACTTGGAAGAATTCAATACATATTACGATTATAATTGATTTTATTTTGCACTGTAAACTAGATCGGTTTGGAAAAAATTCGATTATTCACGATCAGGGTATTTTGCTCTAGAAGTAAGTACACATTGTGTCGTCCTGACACCTAACTTCGTTCCGATTTGGGAAAAATTTTCGCTGTACATAAAAACATGGTGAGAGTATTTTCATTCCGAAGTTTCACGAAACAATCAATTAAACAATAATTTGTAAACAAATATATGTTTTATGTTTTATTTATAACAGATGATTCATTCCTTGAGAAATCGTATGGGGATTTTCATTTTCAGCTATTGCTCACAATTGACAGACGAGCGACAGGAAAAATATAATTAATATCAATATATGATAAGATAAATGTAGATGCAAACAATCGGTATTGTAGTTTCGCAGCTTATCTACTGTAGATGGAAGGCTACATCTTCTGTGTTTGTATGGTAGCGCGCACATGTGTAATATTCGAATGAATGGTTTACGCAGGCAAGAATTTCTAAATTGTAGATTTTATCGAGATAACGAAGTGCATCATTGTGGTCATCTGATTATAAATAATCGAATATCTATCTATTTATTCACTCATTTCTTATTACAGGAAAAAATCTTACATTCTATTTATATATGGTGACACTATAACCTAAATAATTATGATTAATGAGATCACGAGATCACAAATGGATACATATTATCACATTATATCGTGTTATGGAGAAAAAAACAACAGGCGAGATTTTTCGCGTTTTGTCTTCGTGGTATGATTCAGATATGTTGTTTATTGGACAAGCAGCCGCAGGTTGTGGACGAAAACTGAAAAATAGGACACAACTCACTCGCAATTTATCTGCCGAATTCATACGAAAATATCATTTTGTTTATCATTTGGGTTAATTTATAAATTTAATATACCACAACTACGCAATTGATTAGAAATATACCTTTCATAAATTCCTCTCCGACATAAATTGTACTCGTTCACTCTCTCTCCAACTGTACGACTCTGTCTCCCACAGCCAATAACGAATGTAATACGATGAATGTCTCCCTGAAAATTAAAAACAGTCAAAATATTTGAAGAAAAAGCAAACAAAATTTAAAATAGAAATAAATGAAGTAATACTGCAGCATTCAAATAATCACAAAATAAACATGACCACTAAATGCTGATGGATTGAATAAAAATAACTGCACTGTTAACAATAAATAATTAACAGAACAATGAACATATCGTCACGATTAATTGATAAGAAAAAAGAAAAATAAAGAAATTAATTTCTATATACGTTATTTTATCCTTCACTCAATTATAAATAGGATATAAACAAATTAATTAATATTAACGGAAATTTTTTTCACTTTCCGTTCTTTTTTTTATTGTCACTCTTTCTCATATTCTTCCCCTTTGAGACATATTCATTCTTCAACTACACACGACAATGTATCCCCAACAAATATATTCATATTTATATATAAATATGAATATATTCACCCGGATTCAAAGTCTAAGTACTTGTGTAACAATATATATATCAGTATATGTATTCCCCACATCTTTGGTGGCGATACTGTGAGATTACATTTCGGAAAAACAAGTCACATAACGCGTGCTCCAATCATATTTGATGCACGAGGACGAGCAAACAATAATAGGAAGGAAAAGCGGATACAATTCACTTCCATCTGTACCTTCGTATCAATTTCTAATTTTGATTCATCTTCCAATTGTTCATTTGAAATGTTTATCTATGTATAAATTGTATATCAAATTGTCTTTTTTTTTCTCCACACTATTTTGCTCTGCAATCTGTTTATTCACTTCGTTAATATTTTATCGCCATTGATCACGCCGGAATACGGTGGACCAAGCCATCCAGAACACCAACAGCCGTGAACTTTATATATATATTTATCCATATATTGTGCATATATAGATATTTAGTTTGCGTCAGATAGCGCAGAGAGTTCGGCGGCTCCATGATAACATTTTGTTTTTCTTCTTTGGGGTCGACTTTAATATACACACCATTTTTTCCGTTCTTTTTTTCTATCTTCTCTCGCTTAATTTGAATTTTTGTCTCTATTTTCAAATTCTCTTTCCACTGTCTCGTCTCGTCCTAAACACAATTTATCGGATCAATGAACGGATATTATCAATGAAATGTATTTTATCGATACTTTTATGTATATGGTAGATTGGAATTTGTTTTGCCTACCATTTTGCGGTGAAATGAATAAAAAAAAAATTAATTTGAAGTTCTAATTGAATATCGGTGTGTTCAAATGATAAATCCTTCTCTTATCCGGTATTGCTTATGGTGTACTGTCTGGATGTTATTTCCCTTTTTTTTTCTGATACGCTGGGCAGACAAACGTGAAATTTATATTAAAAATAATATACAATCAATAAATCTGATAATGTGAGAAAATTTTCATTCTGTGTAACAGAATTATATAATGTCATTGAACTTTTGGTGTTCATCATTTAATATCTAAATACTTTAATTGAAATGAATGGTGTTCTGTCTATATTTAATTCTTATCTTATATATCAGAGGTGGAAGAAAAAAATCATTACAACTTCAAGATATGGAAAAAAATATTTCCTCACTTGGGCTTGTATTCCTTTGAGTATAGATAGATTTCTTGAAATATTCTGATATTACTCATGATTCGATTGAATCTCTGTCAAAAATATCTGATGAAATTATGTAACAAATTGATTATAAAACTGAAACATATTGGTATGAGTTGGAATCATGTCAGCACAATTTTCGATGATATGAGATTTGACATTGTAAACGCAGTTGATCTATTTAATAGCGCTCAATCGAGGGATTTCCTACTGTTGTACACCGAAAGATCTAGCAGTGATATTGTTCAAATAGAATCTACGAACGAACGCCCGATCCAATCACGCTGAAAAGTATTGAATACAAGAAAATTCGAGTAATGTTCACAAACGTTTACTGCAATCTGTTCTACTTCCTTCCGTACTTCTGCCGGGAATTCGGAAACGAATAAAGAAGAAAAGCGAAAATCATCTCACATCGTAGATGTAGAATGAAAGAATAGCGACGCTCATAACTTATATGAAAGATTCGATCATGAAGGTTAGATAAAACGAGAACAATTGTAGTAATTCGATTTTCAGCCGCAGCAGCTCTTCACATAGCACTGCCCAATTCTCATATGGAATGAATGTACTGTTTTTCCAATTATCAAGATTCGATTCCGTCACGCTCAATGTCGGACCGACGAATAAAAAATGCATTTGCTCATACACTTTTTATCCAACTGGTTCTCCAAATAAGCTATCACACATGCAAATGGACCTGTGAAAGTCCATATTTCCAATGGCGAATTATGCCTCACTAAATTCTACATTGAATCAAGAGAGGAAGTGATCGAATCTTAATCTTGTTGCTATTCAAGAGGATTATCACGAGAGCATAGTTGCTTTTATATAAAATTCAATAGAAATTTTCTGATCAATATTGATGTGATAGCGATAACGTGATTTTAACTACGAATATCCACTGATAACGATCAGATTGGACAAATTCTTCACGTCTTATCACGTCTATTTCTATCATTTCATGGAAAATCATTATTATTGCTACTTTTTCAACTGCTACAACTCTTCCTGTTTGTGAAATGATTGAAATTCGAGACTCATAACATTTCATATTTTCCACGAAGTCGTAAAACAGGCAACAATTGAGTTGTGTTTAATTGTTCGATACGGTTCAAAGTTAGGTTAGACCAAGCAGTTAATTGATTAATCGAATATTTGTGCACCCCGTCGCAATTCACAAATTGATTTATGGTTAAAGACCATTCCAAGAAAATTCATTAACATCAACTGTCCTCTTCAGAATGTTTTAGTATGATTCAATGAGAGAATTTATCCTTTATACCTGTTGCGTAAAATCATACATAAACTTTTGACATCCTAGAAAAAGGATAACAAAGCAATAATTCTGTACTTTAAGATAATTCTCGAAATCGTAAGGGGAGAGATGTGTTTTTTCAAAGATAGAATAAATACACGGAATTAGTCCGACGATATCACATTTAAACGTTCATCCCAAGTCAACGAGATCCTTCATAAACCGTACAATCATTAACTCTATTTTTAGCATCCATCACTAACGATATAATGAATGACTCCTTAACAATAATGAGTTTGAATAGTTTGACAATCCAACCCGAAGAAAAGAACAAATATTGTACTTTAAATTTCATGTCTGTACAGATGAAGTTATGAAAATAATCCATGAAATTTATGCTCCCGTGGTTTCGAGAATATTTTCATTGTTTAGATTGTTTCACACCGGATTGATAATGATTCACTTCAGATTGATTGAAAGCCAATGGAATCATATTAGTCATGGAAGTCAATGTCATTTGAACTGACAGAGAAATAGACTGAACTCTCTGACCTGATCCCTCGAAAAATGATGAATCAATTCCATTTAACTCAACATCTATCGTCTGTGATTTCGTATCACACCAACAAGAATTTCATAACTAATTGGAAATCAAAATGCATAACAGTGATGTTGAGAGCACAAATTTCGTGGAAATTTGAATCACTTTCTCAATTGATGATGAGATATTAGAAGAACTACTGGAAATTTCTTAGTCGATCTCTATTCATCAAGAAATGATTCATGAAAATTGAATGATAAGGTCGAATAGAATCTATTTTTCTTTCGATTGTGCCAGAATTATATCACACACAACATGATCACAAGAAGAATCATGAACATCGTAACTCGTGTTAATTTAGCAAATAAAAACTGATATCGCTACTATTTACATCACGTTGAGTGATAGTCTGTTTTTTCCACATGAAGTTTCGGGCATGACAAGTAGTTTGATTACTCTTCAATGATCACCTAGTTTATTTGTGAAGTATCATTATATAATTTATACGATGAATGTCTAATACATCAACAAAACCAGAGTTTGAAAACATAACTGGTTACCTTGGTTCTACCCGTTGAATAGCGATTAACGAAACAAAAATAAGTCTTATGATAAATATTTGATTATTACAGTCATACGCCAATTGACACGATGAAATTTGAAATAAATTCACGATTCTACTCATTTGTTCGAATTAATCATCGATTATTCCTTTCACTGTCGTCTGCAGATTGGTGTTATCGACGTAATGTTTGATGAAAGAAATCTCTCATCAAATCAGATTCCATTTCTGTGCAATTTCATTACTTAAATAATAGCCACTCGGCCACTAAATAATATGGGGAATAGTCCCCCTGTTTCTCTACCTCCCCCTTGAAGCAGAATTCATATATTTACGTATTTTTATTTTTTGATGAATTTTATGTGAATGTAGAGACATCTTTGATATTTTTGTCATATCAGAGAATAGAATAGGTAAATGTGAAGATGGCTTGTTATCCATTGTATCGCCTATCAGATGGAAAAATCTTCATACGTCACCATTACAAAAATATGTTATTCATGATATAGATTAAAAAAATCATGACGGAGTGAAACCACGTTGAACAATATCGCATTTGGAACCTGCAGACATCTGTTTTTTTCAATTTCGTAGATAAAAATTACAAATGATTCAATAGTCCGCCATATGGTATGTAAGCAACGATACAAGTATCTTGATATAAGAAACCGAAGATGTTTTTTTCACAAAGTCAATATGATCAAGTAAACTGAAAAAAAAGGAGAATCATCAAATTACGATAAATCGAGTGTAAATATTAACTCATCCAGAATAGAAGCTATTTTCAATACCCCAAATTCGTCACTCGGATTCGATCTTTTTTGCCACGTCACATCATACGTAAATCATAATAAAGGGAGAATGAGAATTATATTTTTCTCTGCAAAATACACAATTCTAAAATACATAGAGAACGATTTTGTATAAAGAACGTTAATAATTCTATAACTAACATTTCATTATCCAATTTTGTGGAGAGCCCCCAAATTGATAGAGCAAAAATTCATTCTGAACCATTGATGAATACAAAACCTCGAAATAAAAATCCTATTCACAACTTCAATATCTGAATTTTACATAAACCATTACATTCTCATCTCCTCACCTTGGCAGATGAATTGTTCAATCACTAAAAGTACTGCCGAGAATAACAGAAACTAGAAGAGAATCGATTTAACCAAATGAATGGGGGAATACTGTTATTCCAATGTTTTTGATATAAAATGTAAATAAAAAAATCCATATGAGATATTTACCGTACAAATTTCATGTGTTGATGCTCAAAATTGTGGTTACTGTTATCATCCTTTTTATTGTTATTATTCTTATTATCATCATGATTATTGATATTATTATTTATATTATTGTTTTGTTGATTCAGTTGTTGGCTTGCAATACTGCTCGAGTTGTGCATAACTACACCACCGATGGCAGCACTCCTCCACAATTCCCGGACCTCTTGATGCTGATGTTTTTGTGTCATCATCGCCATTATTTGGAAATGGTTCATTATAACCACGATTATTACAAATAAGTAATAATGTATCGCTCAAACTTTTTGAACACAATCGTAATTGCGTGCTTTTGTATGGTGTTGAATGTAGCAGTGATAATAATATTGTAGCAATAATTATTATCAGTAATACAAACTTAATCCAATAATACGAATATTTTGTAGTGTACAACATATTTCTTCTTTTTCTGTCTGTGGTCACACTCTTTTTAGAATTTTGTATTATTCACAGCCACGATATGAAGCGTAGCCCAATTGAATTGCACATAAACACTAGAAGAACTTGAAAGAATGAATGGGAAAAAAAATTATTATCAGAAGGAGGAGGAAATTTTTTTCCTCGTCCTCTGTTATTTTTTTGGTACACTTTTTTAATTTTTTTTTTTCTCTCGATTCACTGAATCAAATATTTGAGTAAAATTTTGCTTTATGCAAATTATCGTTCCACAATTTTTCATACATCGAAATTGTCACATTTATTATTTTCCTAATTTTCGTTATTTCGAAAATTTGAATCACAATTCGGATGGATAAACTTGTGATGTCTATTATTTTTCTTATTGAATTGAATATCTGCATAAATGTTGCAAATAATGACAGAAGAGAGACACGAAAAGTGATCCGATGTGAACTAGTACACCAGCCTTACTAAAGCACAGTCTGTTGATGGCTTTTCATCACGCATTATTCTCATTCTTGATTCGCGCGCTAAAAGATAATACTACCACGTTGATGAGAAAGTAGAGAGAGAGAAAGAGAGGGAGACACATGTAGTCATGGAGGGAGAGAGAGAGACGAAAGAGGAGAGATGGATAGGGAGTGAAAATGTCAATAGACATAATTTATTATTTCATTTTATTTATTTTTGGTACGCATTGATGGAATTTTTATCTTCTATTTTATTTTTCGAATGATATCATGAAAATATTTCCGACACATGGCTGCCAAATGTTTGACAAGGAAAGGGGATTGTCCAAATATCTCTGTATTCAAGATTTATTATTTTCTTTTCGCAGTATTGAAATTGGCATTGGTTGCACTGAAGTATTTTTCGCACAAATTATTTGCCGTCGAACTGTGAGGTGGTTGTATTCCTGAATCCAATTCCAAAAACGTTTGAAAGTAATGACTTGACGTTACAATCGCTCCCATCAAATCAATTATTTGGAATGATAAAATCAAAACACTATCAAAATGTTCTAGAGAAATATTCCCAACGGAACATTTACAGGAGCTTGCAATGGTGGAAAAACAATTTCGTGACATGAAAAGACTTGTGCAATATTCATAGAAACAATTGACGTGATTTATAGTTCATTAAATTTTCCATTTAATACCCTCCATTGATTGATAAATCGGTCAGTCTCATTACCCAGCACTTCAAGCGTTAACCTCCTTCCTTCCTATTACACATTAACCTTTACCACTCTCTACGTCGGTTTCTATCTCCCCTACCTGCCATTACCTTTTCGCCAATTCCTATAACATCCATATCTATATTCAACCACCAATTCTTACTTCGCGTATAAATTTTGTCCAGATACTAAATTCAAAACCAAATATCAAAATAATGTCAATTCGGTAACCTGGAATTTGTCTCGAGGCAGAATTCCGATCTATACTTCCAATCTTGAGAAACGTGAAAGTACAATTAATTCATATGATATTTATTATTTTGTCATATCTATTAAAATTGATACCTATGTTAAATATTTTGCTATAATGACATATCCATATGTTGTAGTCTTGCTATAAATAATGTATTCTTTTCATAATTACTTTGTTTTGATGACTGACTTCTATTTCTATCGGATACATAATGAGCATGGTAATTAACCGTTATACAATCTGTCAAGCCATCGTGGATAATAGAACTGTTTACGCATTAATACTCTTGGTATATAAAATTTTTCAAATTCAAGTCAAATCAATTATTCAGTTCCAAGATAAATCTACTTACGAGGCAAATATATATTTTCATGTATTAATTCTGTTGTCTTGAAGTATAAAATTCATTGAAGAATGAATTGGAGTTTCATTCTCATCCATGTTGAATCTCGAGGGGAATATTCGATCTGTATAAATAAAATTTGGATTATGTTGTTGCTCTCATAAAATTGTTTTGGAAGTATCCAAAATATTTGCTTGGTGAAAACAACTTTCATCAAACCATACAAAATATTGATTGAAGCTCACAAATTACCATTAAATCATTTATTTATTGATGAAAAATATTCGTTCACTATTACTGGAATTACTATGTAAAATTCATAGAATTACATCGGATATGTGATCCAATTTCTCCGTAATGATACTGTCATTGTGTTGCTCTGTACCGTGATGAAAACATCATTGATTGATTTGGAATGATTCATTTGAAACTTTTCTTGTCTACAGTATTAATAGGATTGTTTTCATTATATTATATAAATAAGTGTTTCTTCGAATGTACTTGTATACAAGCTATGAACAATTGAATGAATAAAATAAATTTGCTCATATATAACCATATTCGTCTACTCTGATACATTCATATGAACGATAATTGTCTATTCCAATTCAATTCAATTACAAGTTGAATAAATCAAATATGAATGCTAAGAACAAATTATTATTGACCAACGAGACATTCAACTAAAAACTCGCTGAACTTTCTCACAGTTTCATAACAATGTTGTACCTCTTAATTGTTGATGGGCGTTCTCAAAATTCCCCGAAGGAATTGATAGGAAATAGTTAAATGGCGTAACATGAAATATCTTTCTCGCATACAGTGTTTGTTTTTACCTCACAATTTCCAAAAGTCACTCAGGTAATGTTCAATATTCATCAATGGACAATGTCCAGACATGAATAGGGAAAATTTTCATCTGTGTATAAATGTAAAATCTGATATTTTCTGCATTAACAAATTTGTACTCTAGAGTCGAAAAAAATTCCAGCATGTTTTTTTTTTGTTTTTATTCCTATCAGCTTTATTTTATTTTTAACACCGGAGTAAATATATCGAGACGAGTTCATCATTTCTTTCCTTTACAATATACATCTATATATAAAACATACAACGTCTCTCATATGTTAATTCTTTTTCACACACTCAAGCAACTGATTATTTCATTACATATTATTAGAAACAAAGTTGTTGGTCTTTTATATATTTAACTATCTAAAATAAATACAGTGCTTGGTATCAATGTTTTCGAACGCCCATCACATCATATGTGCATTCGTTCCGTTCCACATTATCTTATTCATATTAATGTATAAACAAACACTATCACATTCGTCCCAGTTTTTTCTTTTTTTTTTCCTTATAAGTATTTTCATTTAATTACATTTTTATTCGTCTCCATTAATTTCCACTATTCTTCAAACTTCCACTTGATTCACCACAACAGTGAATTCATTTTGCAATCAATTGTTATCAAACATTATCGATATTATTTCACAGGAATAACACTTTCCATGTGGTCTATTTTTGTATTTCGCATCTATAAATGGAAGGAAAAAAAAAATTGACATTTAATATGAATAGATGAAAGATGCAGGAAAAAAAAAGAGTTACGAGGGAAATAATGGACAGGGGAATGTCCCTATGACTCATTATTCCCCTCATCGCAATCCACATTGTTTTCTTTCTTTTAATCGAGATAGCACTGTATTGTATGGATATAATTGGCCATATAAACATATAAATATATACATATATATTTATTTACAATTGATTAAATGCATTGTGCTGTCTGGTCGCTATTGCAAAATGGAAAGATTTCATTTTGGAACTCTGAACCTCATTTTTATTTGTATCATTTGCTACACACATATTTACTCATCCTCACTTTTTTTTTTCTATCATTTCCAAACTAATGCATTTTATCCAAAGCATGTATTTATTCACTAAAAATAGAAGAACAAATAGAGCGAGAAATTTCGGATATTCTCCACGTTATCCACAAATATAATAATTTTGTTTACATTTTTTCTTCTATTCCTCGAATGCTCCTTCCTTCTTTCCGCTTTTCACTGTTCTACATTTTCTATGTCTTTCTGCACATGTACATATTAATTTTTCTTTCTATATTTTTTATTTTCTCTGACACGAAATAAGCGTTGCACTTATCAATGAAAACTGACAATCATAAACGGACAAAAACGAGAAATGAGAAAGAGAGAAT
This sequence comes from Meteorus sp. PSUC_FEM 10030008, assembly GCA_018881525.1. NCBI lineage: Eukaryota > Metazoa > Arthropoda > Insecta > Hymenoptera > Braconidae > Meteorus > Meteorus sp. PSUC_FEM 10030008. Next base: position 12,986 of record JABMBR010005450.1, read on the forward strand.
GATTATCTTGGCGCCAGTGAAAAAAAGCAGAGACTAGACTTCGAACGGACAAACGAAACGACCTGTATATATATATACATATAGAGATCCGCTTAGTGAATAAAATATTGATGGGCATAGACAGTATGATAAATATTAGTGCGCGTTCCATGATAGCTGGAAAAAAAAAGCTATCGCCAACATTTGTTTTTGACCCTATTTTTATATTTCATAACGATCTATACATATCCATATGTCGTGTGTATCTATATTTACTCAAGTACAACACATAAACGTGATTTTACGTGTGTGTGTGTGTGTGTGTGTGTGTTGGGACCCGAAAAACCAAGGGGTCCAAACGTCTAAACCTACCTCAATATTCACTTCAATACATGTCCAAACATTTATTACGAGTAGTATGATGGATACGATGGGTGTGATGTTTTTAATCTGTTTTTTGTTTTTTTTTTTTTATCGAGGTTAAACTAATAAAATGATTGAGTGAGCGTGGTTGGTTGGAAGAATGGGAATGAGACAACAGTTGTGTGAACAATGGCATTATGTCGGAATATATGAATTCATTCATGGAAATAAGGAAGTTTTTAGCAGTGGTTAGCATGAATTTTTTCAATAGGAAAGATAAAATGAGAAGAGGACAATTCTGGAAGATATTGGAGTTAATGAAAACAGTAAATTGATTTACAAATTACCAATTTGGGAATGAAAAACTTTGTATTGATGGTTCATGTTAATTGGGGGATTGATGTTGTTTTTCGTTTCATTCTGAACTGGTATGTAAGACTGATAAGACATTTTTTTTCCGTCTGACGTAAAAGAATAATTTCTTCACACATTGACGCAATTTTATTACAATTTCCTAATTTTGGTCAAGCAACAAAAAATGTCTTGTTTTCTCGTTTAGTTTGACGAGCAGTTTTTATGATTTTGAATGACGAGCCAAGATGGAAAAACGATGAATATTCTTCAATAATAGGAACGTAGTTATCTCAGAGTTACGTTTTTTTTTTTCTTCAATTCAATTTATCATGAAGCGACAGTCACATGAACATCTGAATTTGTTGTTTATTCAATTTAACGTACGTTTTCATTATATCAATTATTACAATATTTCACAGGTATCTGTCATGAATCAGCACTTCATCTGTAGTAAAATAAAATTTATCGAACGATATCTCTCAATAACTATATTATATATTATTATATTTTCCCAGTAGCTGCTGTTACTTACAATAGTTGACTTGCATTGATTCAAAAAAGCTTTGTGAGATATTTGTCATTCAAGTTTGGTGAATGGTTTCATATGACCTGCTCTCTTGAGTTTCAGGACAAGGTTCAGACAATTATTTTAACAATTTGTATTTCATGTCACCAATATACGGATGGATGAGATAAATTCATAGAAATTTTTATCCTAATTGCAAATAAAAATGTGTTTTTTTTTTGGTTCCACGTGCTCAAATTTATTTATTCCCAGCAGCGATAAGAAATTTTGAATAATTCTGCGAGATTAAATCTGAACAATATCTTCGTAAACTGTGTATATTGATGAATCCATTCATTTAACAACACTATTATCTGGTACAGCTGGTAGAAACATATCAATTTTGTGTCCTTGAAATATAAAAACCCGAAACAGTTGCTCTATTTGCATTTCTCTTTCAGTAATCCATCTGCTTAAAAAGTTTTCAACTAATGATTTGAATAGTATTTTTTTTACCAGTTAATTCCCCACAATATTAAGTTTTCTTTTCCGATCTAATTCCTCTTTTACTCATCATCAAATTATGAAAATACTAGAATATGACAAAAATACTTCTTGATCTACCTTAATGAAAAAGACCAACATATCTCATCGATGACATGAAATGCATCAGTATGAGATTCCCCACTGATTCATTACGACATCGTGCCATTATCGGTACAATCGATGGTAAAAACTTTCATATTTTCAATTTTAAATGATACAATAAATAAGAAAAGTACAAATAAGAATTACAATTCATCGAATGAATTTTAATCACATCACTATTTCAATACGGAAATAGAAGGACATCTTGAAGATTCACACATACACTGATTGAATTCCACAATGAAGAGAAACATACTTACTGATGATCACACTCCTAACTTACTCTTCAAATACCCAAATAAAGCAAAAAAATTTCCTCAGTCCAAGATAAAAATACTTCACACATATCTGTAAACATTTTCGAAAAATGTCATTTATAAATTTCATGTTACTACTAACTTGAAACAATTTTTTACGTGCGTAATATGGAGGAATAATACAAATATTCCAATACAAACCACACGCCAACATGTTTATTTTGAAATCTAACAAATATATCATATTCATACTCACAATTTACTCTTCCTATTACCAAACTAATATACTTGATAATAATAAGACGAAAAAATGATACACAACAAATATAAAATTCAGATTATTTCGAAAGACACATTTTTTTGCGACATATCGATTCGCCATTCAACCCACGATTAATTTTAATCAAGTTATCATGTATGAAGTCGACGTGCGGAAACGTCATTCACATGATAAATATGATATATATATAT
>JABMBR010005451.1:0-67909 GCA_018881525.1 Meteorus sp. PSUC_FEM 10030008
ATATTTAATTCATATATTTATTTGTGATTGTCAGTGAAAGTTTTTCAATTATTGAATCAATTGAATCATTCTTCGATTTCATTACTTTCTCGCAGCCTTTTTTCTACAATGATTTGTACATTTTTCTCATTGCTTAGGACTCTCGATCGCACTCATACACTCCCAAGGTTTTAACCTTGTTCTTTACATTTGTTCCCATCTTTTCTCTTTTCTTTTTTCTTCCGTTGTGTCTACATGTCATATTGGATCAAGTATATACACGAGAGTACAAACGGTCGAATGAGGATGTATGTCAAGTTTTGGTTCACGGGCATGTGCACTTGCCTGAAAGTGCGAGTGAGAAGGTAAAAGGAGCGCGGGATATTGTGCGAACCACGTGCGATGCACTGGGAAGGGGTAGTTACGACATTTTCATCCTCGAGTCATTGTATGTGTATAAACTGCTTCTTTTTCCCTCGCGATTGTGCGAAGAAAAAAAAGTGATCAGAAAGAAATTCGTGTTAATCGTCGATCATTACATCACACATTGAATCATGATGTGAATATAATTCATTATCATTATGATGATAAGTCACTTATTGTATAAATAATGTATAACGAGAATCGGGTGATAATTATTAGCCTTGAGTAAATAGGTGGGAGAAACAGTGAAAGAAAAAACAGTAGAGAACAAAAAATGAAATTAAAAAAGAAGAAAAACAGCTCGAACGATCAAAAGTTCGTTTGCATATAATTTCATTGCTCAGAATTGCTAAATAGAGAATCAACCGGCAATCAGATAATTTTTTTTTTTCATCTGGATAAATGGGGTAGCAAGAATGAAAGAAAAACCGCATACATGTATATATATGAAGGTTATATTGAAGATTAAATCAATTCGTCATTTATTCTTTTCAAGGTGCCACTGTGGTCTCATGGAGGGTGAATAATCAGGAGCAATTATTTGTGAGGTAAGTGAAGAATGACAGATTTCAACATATGTGTGATTATTTTCTATTTTATATAATCCGACGATTCGCCTGAATTCTCTCTAATATTACGTGTAAGTACAGAACCATTACTGTACAAGTATTTATTTTTTCGTACCACACTGGCACCTGCTGAACTTTATAATAACCAAAGGAGAAACGGCGCAAGAAGTTACATCAGGGAAAAGCTCACGTTCCGGGACTCACGTATATATACGTGGCAAGGGTAGCAAGAACTAAACCTCCGAGCAATGGTAGTAAAAAAAAAAGTACTGGAAAAAAAAAAACAGAACGAAGAAGTGGAAAAAAAAGGGAAAAACCAACGGGCGAGGCAGTGAGTGTGTCCGCTAACGGCTGCTCTCATCTGTGTATACACACATCTCCATTTCTTTTTTATTTTTGTTCTCACTCATGTAGAAACACAGTTTTACATTCGTTCAGTTCACATATCACATTATGCGTCAGTAAAAATCACGTAAGACCCCTTCATATATAATTTTTTCTCTGAATTTTCAAACAATGTAAGCGATCAGAAATGCAAAACTTCCGACAATATTACCATTTCAATCCATTTAACTGCTGTCTGTGAGGATATATGGAAACCAGGGAAGGTCAATAGATGAAAGTTTGCGAATCAATTTATTTACCATTTGTTTCGTGAATTTGAAGATGTGGAAGTGATTATGATACAAATCATTTTCGATTTATAACAGCGTGAGCTGCTTTGCAATAAATATACAAAGTATCATGCTTGGACGCAATCAGAACTGATCCGTTTGTTTTTTAGAAGTGAGAGAGGTCTGGGAAGGTAAAAAAGGAGATTGAAGTAGTGCAAGCAAGAGAGAAAATGAATAGTGGGGATTGCTGTATCCGTACCAACCCCACGATTTATCTTGACGTTGGATGAAAAAGGGGTAGAGGGAAGTGAACAAGAACATGAATGGGACGCAGGGTGAACGTGAGAGAAACTGAAGCAACAGAGAAAGAGATGTGAGTGATAGAGAACGGGAAAAGGAATAGGACGTGGATACAGATGAAAAAGGGTCCCGAGCACACCCACACGAATGTGCTTCAACTGTGAGCACTTCTGAAAGTATCCCCAGCTCCCATTCTCCCTCACTTTCACCTCGATATGAAACCGATCCCTATAATAGTTTCCTCTTGCTTGGATTGCATCGCATAACACATCAACGCAACACTCAATTGCTTGATTGCACTTGAACTTGTTTTCAATAAAGAAGAGAGAAATGATTTTCTTACGAGAATTTAATTGAATGGGATGGAATAGATGGAGGGGTTTTGAAATGAAGAGGTTCAATAGAACATACGGAGAGTATTTATAGCATTTATGAAGACGCATTAAATATTTTAAGTATTTATATTTGTATACAAAATGAAAGTAACTACTACATGTGAGTGTGTGTGCGAATTACGGGGGATGACAGGGTGTGTGAAGGAGAGAACTGGAAGGACTGAGGCGTAAAGGGAAGTAGAGGAGCGAATAGAAGAGAGATGGAGCACTAATGATGCAGCAGCGCCTGGCGTGGTCGTCCCTAGTTTTTATCGTCAGAATTCGCTCTCACTCTATTTATCTCGCTACCTCTTTTGCCCTTTCTCATATCTCGTTTCTCGTCTCTTCAAAAACCGTACAGTAGATTATGGAATTTGTAATGACAGTGAGACCCGCACTTCCCCTCGGGAAACGAGTAACTTTCAACAATAAATTCCATACAGCTCAATTTTAATCTCGATATCGAAGGAAAGTCACCTATCTTTCTTTCATTCACGTTCGAATCAAACCATACAATCGAACAATCAGAATTTGAACACGAAGGTGAATATGTTTTGTATGTGGTTCTTTACTTCATGATTATATACAATATAAATTGAATGAAAAAGAAAAAGTGTACATATTTATATTTCAAGGGAGAGAGGTGTATCCTTGAAGAAGATGAAATGTACACGCATTATATAGCGCAGAAGAGAGAAGAAATAAAAATGAAGACAGGGAGAGAGCCAAAGACGCTCCACCGAACGAGAGTCCTGCAGTTGAAAGGGAATGTTGTAGAATGCTGGCAAAAAGCGTCCAGCCACTGAGAGATCATTAGTCTACGGTCTTGAAGCTTGTATATAGCCAAACGTGGCAGTGGTATACCGGGTGAGACAACGTAGACGTACAGAGCTGGCATTTAGACTGGTAGATTTACTACATGTAGCAGAAAATATCACAAATAGATCCACATTGAAGAACATTATGAAGTAGTCACGATTCGAAATCATTATGAAATGCGAATGAGATGTAAAAGTTTCATCGGCACGTGAGATACACGTGGAGGGCAACGACGAGAGTTTTATATATATATATTTGCTACTACAACTTCACCTCGCGCATCACATACATCTTCGTGTTGTGGATCGTATTGCATTCACCACGTGTTTGCCACACGCTCTTCTGTTATGTGTCTCTGTAGTATTACATGGCAGCCAAATGCGGAGTAATGGTTTTTTCGTTTCTTGGTTATTCGGTGTGGCTTCGATATCCACAAAAATCTTATTCTTTTTCAGTGGAACATACAGAGTTAATAACGAGATATTATCAATGAGTTTTTCACAGAATCACTTGGCTGAGAATTAATATGTTACGACTCTCGCTTTTTGATGACAAAATTAGATGAAACATAAGGTCACCATGTGCCCGTTGTCCTTGTTATTTTCACAATTCTGTAAAGTCGTTTAAGAAGTCCGTTCATGGTTCTGATGTTGGTCTGTTGAAGTATGGGACTAGGAGAGTTTTGGAGAAGGAATGTATGGAGACCATCATAAACGAATTGAGATGGTTGAAAAATGTTGAATGACAATTTTTCGTATATAAATATCTATGAAATGAACTTTATCTCAGGACTTTAAACAACCATGGTTCAATTCAAACCAAACTGAACTATGTTTTAATGATTCATTGCAGTTACATCTTGAACATTGTCGCTGCACATATGTACTGTGTCCATTTCTCACGATCAAGCACAGCGCCGCATTTATTTCGAGAGGTTGCGACGGACGTGCTGACACGTTCGAATAAAGCTTGACATATATGATGAGACGACGAGCAACAGAGAAAAGAGAAAGTGTGAAGGAGTAATAAGAGGAAAAATAGATACATTGACCTCACGCGCGTGAAATTATCGCGTGTTCCATTGCAATGTGTGGACAAACCGACGTATCAGCGTTAAAAAGGTTTCAAGTGATACAGAGGAATATAGTGAGGAGTAGAATGAAAGAAAGAGATTGGATGAACTATTGTCAGGAATAAAAAAGTATGAAGAAAAACGGGAGGCAAGATGAGAATGGAGAGGAGGAAGAAATCGCTTGCGGCGATAACGACTAACGAGGTGATTTGGAGTTGCGCCTGGTTTACTCTCTTTTTCCGAGTACCACTGCGAACGGCCAAAGAAGACGCACATATCTACATGCATACACATGAAAACATATAAAGATGTGTATAAAGTGGATGTTGAGCGAGTGTGGGCTGTCGTTGCTACAAGCTGATGATAGGTTTCTTTGCAGCGATGTGATCATTATGAGTGTTCATTTTTTCAGTAATTCCAATTTATTTTTACTCTATCAAATTTTCATCAGTTTTATCATCCGTTTTTTTCCTATTCACATAATTGCATCTGGTGAAACGCGTGGAGAAGCTTTCTAACGAAATTGATCATATTTCATCTGCTTTTGATATTATATATCATGCAGTAAATTTCAAACGATAATTTGCAAGCGTTACACTGTTAACTTGCTGGATATTGTACCGAAGTTATGAATAGGGTACAATGTAATGTAACACCCATCGAGCTCTTCATTGTTTCCTGCTGACTTCGGTGGAACAAAGTTTTGTGGCATGCGAGTTTAGTGGCAACGACGAAACAAAAGGGAGACACAATGAGGGGTTGAATATCATGTCGACTTGGGAAACGATAGTGAGCAAGAGAATACAGGATAAAATGAGAATGGGGGAGGAAGAGAGTGTGGATATCAAGGAGATGAAGGAGAATACGGAGGGGGAAGTTCAAGCCCGCTGGAGCAGCAGCAGCAGCCCGGCTAATCGCAAAAACCACTGGCTTTGTCTCGCTCTCTCTCCTTCACTTCCAGAAGGCTACTCGCAACGTACCGGGTGACGGTCAAAGAACATATCCAACATGTGTCCCATCTCACAAATCATTGGGATCAACATCAACCAAATATACCAATATACATTTGACAAATGGAAGAAGTATATAACCCAATTGAAGTTGATACTGCCAATAATATTCCTTTGTTATGTTCTATTCTATTTTATCGATTCTTCTTCATCAGATATAATTTGAGTTTCAATAATCTGACTTCACTCTTTATCAAACCCATCATCGCTGCTTGCTCAATAACGCGTGGTTCCGTCGTGTTTTTCACGCATGATGATGAAGAAGCGCTCTCCTCATTGTTTCAAGATGAAATAAGACAGTGTGACAAAACTTCGGGTGCTTGGAACCCGTGAAATCAGGAATGAATAAGAATTCGATGAATCATGAACTGTTTTTATTTTGTTTGCGCTCATCTTGAATCACCGAATACTCTTCAAATATTTCGTTCTCTGAACGATGTTTTTTATTAGCAGAATTATACGGAATTATGTGAATGGGTACCATCAATTAATGATGATACATATCGTTCATTCCGTTGATTTTGGGATATTAAAATATTGCCGGTGTATATATCACGAATAACGCGTAAACGCAGACTACAAGCATTGCTTGAAGAAGTGTATGTAGAAGTGAACAGGGAATGAGAGAGAAGAGCTGATGAGGTGGTGCCGGGGAGACGGAGGTTGGAAACACAGCGATGCCCACAAAAAGCACACCAGACAGCGGCGATCGTTTTTGTTGGGCGTCAGCCGCGTTCTCTACCATCTATACCGCACCACCGCCTGCAGCTTCGCGCTACATCGCTCGCCCCTTCTATACATGCACACACCATCAGAGTAGACCCCATTTTTTTCCCCTGCATGCCGCACTTGATTCACCAATCGTTGTTTGAGTCTCCAACAATCCCGCGGGATCCGATCGTGTAAAAGAGAGATCGATGGGATTAACTTGGAGTAACACTGTCTCTAGATAATCGTCCACCTTTCGCAATGCAATTTTTATCTTCACTGTCTTTTCTATTTTCCTCTCGAATGTAATGACACGAAAAACAGTATTCATCATTCATCTATTTATGTCGGAACAAACACTGCTGGAATGATCAACACACAGACTTGTACATGTGCTCGGCTATGCACAGATGATTTTTTAATTATATTGAATGGAAGTTGAGTGGAAGAAGCACGAGTTTGCTGAAAAAAGTTAGCGGGCACATGAAAGGAATGAAAAAAAAAAAAATTACTGGCGTTAGATGAATAGAAATGAATTGAATTTCCCTTATAGAAAATTCACGTTCGGTGTACCATGAAATTTTTGCCTCAGGTTGCGGTCGCTGGCGTAAATTACTCCGTCATAGTGTATGAGATTCGAATGGCAGTTTTATATTCACGGTCCAGCGATAAATTGAAATGGAGGAAAGGAGATGTATATATATATATTTTCGAACAAATAAGACAGATGAAGAGAAGTATTGGAAATCTAAAGACCAGATTGTGAAATGAAGAATATGAATTGAGATAGAGTATCAGTTTAGTGAGATAGATTGAAATGTTTGACGATCCAAATTGATTGAGTGGTATAATAAAAGGATGAATAAATGAATATATTTATTGATCCCTCAGTCAGTGATAGTATTTGCATTTATCATTCATATACCGAAATACATTAGTCACGTTGGTTTTCTTGTCGTATTTCAGTAAGCAAGCAGTGTTCGACGGGAAGAAGGCCATTAGAGGTGGAATTCCATTTGTCTTTCGTAAGTAGAGGAAGCGAAGCATGTCACGCGATATCTCAATATCTCCTCTTATTATTAACTTAATCGTGAATATATGTGCATATATATTTGTTTATATTAAAATGGATGTTTTTCAATTTCTCTTTCGATATTCAGCGCAATTTGGAGCATGGACTTTTGGGCCAGGTCATGGATTTGCAAGAATAATGCGGTGGAATGTAGAGAAATCACCCGAACGATTGCCAAGTGGCGATGTCGAAGCGATTTTTTCAATAATGGATAATGAATTCACACGATCAATGTGGAATTATCCATTCCGACTTACGTATAGGCTAATATTGCGTGAAAAAGAACTGCACTTTAATATTGGGGTTTATAATCCGAGTAAAGAGCACACATTCAGTTTCAATTTACTTTTGCATACGTACTTCAAGGTTCCTGATGTTAGACGATGTCAAATAACTGGTCTTCATGGTTGTACTTTCATCGATAAGGTAGATATTTCATACTATTTTTTGAGCATTCACTATTCTTACTGCTTTGTTTGTTGTTATTGTTTTTCTGGGTATAACATAGACAAGGGACAATCAAATATTTCAAGAAGGCTTGGATGTTGTCACCGTTCGTGAATGGACTGACAGAATTTATCAAAATACCCAACCTGAGCATATTATAACGAATGTGGTTTCCGGCCGTAAAATGCGAGTACAAAAGTACAATTTTCCAGACACAGTTGTTTGGAATCCATGGCAAGAAAAAGCTCGGGATATCCCTGATTTTGGTGATGATGAATTCCCAAATATGATTTGCGTCGAAAGTGGTCATGTTAGTAGTCCAGTTATACTATTACCAGGAACAGCTTTTGAGGCTAGTCAAATCCTTCAGGTGAATGTTTCTCTATCGGCAGTTCCGCAGAACGATTCTCCTTCCCATTGTGATCATATTCAATAATCGATACATTTTTTATTGGAATAGGTTATGTGAGTAGAGGGTGGACTATCGTCATGCCAAGTGACAGGAAAAAGCGGCGCAGTGTTAAATCATTCATCACCAGCGTCATCGTCATCTACATCAGGCGTCACGTCGCCAGCGCGTCCTCGGCCGACCGTTGGTTGGCCTACTAATCCTCCGAGTTGGCTTTACGTTCAGTCCTCCTCAGTTCAAACACCGACGCCGAATCATCATCATCACCATCATCACCATCATCATCATCCGTCGCGTCATTATGCCCACTGCATCGCTCAATCTTGCTCGATATGTTCTCTTAATCTTTAGGGTGTCGGTGAGTTTGGTTGATGTGAAAACAAGAGTTCTGGTTTTTCAGCGCGTTATCGATCAGTTTCAACTTTTTTGCATTCATCAAAATGCATTTTACTTTTTACGAGTTTACGTGCAGCATTAACAACGTTGCGATTAATTCCACATCATGAAACATTCCTATATAGAAAATCCATCGTCCTCTCTTATTGGATTCTGGGAGTTTTTATTCGAAGTTATTCGCATGTGATGGTTAATTTCTTTTCAATGCCTTTTTTTGCTGTCCAGCGTTTTCGACAAAGCAATGGTGCTATGACTATTATAAGTGACAATTCGTAGACTTTAGATAGAATTCTTCTAGCATTTAAGCCCACCGTAATATTTTACAGAGAGTCTTCAGTTCTTTCCGATTTCTTTTATGGCTTAATCAACCACACTATATAATTATGTGAATTGAAGCATTCGCGAGCAATAATTCAAGATACAAAAATACGTACAATATTCAGAATATGACACCAACTATATTACTATAAGTTCATCAATGTCTATCGATATCAACGGAATTCAATTTTGTGAAATGTATCGACTGTTATAATTAGTTTGCAATTAAAATGGATATCCATGATCTTCCGCTTATATTGAAACGAATATATATCTATAACACATCCATAGCCAATACTTAAATGATTCTTAGGATGGTGGTAGTATGAGAAGATATTGACGGCGAATTATCCTCTGTTTTTCGTTTTTCAACTTGAACTTTCGCCCTATGTCTATACGTAAAAATATATAAATATCCATTCATGAACGTATCCTTGCCCTCCCTTAACAAGGAATTATTTAATAATGAATGAATTGTTATTGTTGTGAGTGAACGACAGGACGACAGATGTTCATTGCGAGATGCGAGAGAGTGGAGAAGAAGTGAGTGAAAAATGAATGAACAATTGAAAAAAAAAGCGAAAATGAAAACAAATTGTATACGATGCGAGATGGCTGAAACATTACGATGACATCGAATTTAAATGGCTTTCAAGCTCTAATTAATTCGGATTGTTCCGGAATAATGGTGTGATTTCATCAGTAGATGAAAATTAACACAAAATGATATGCCAAGAAAGTCGAACGTATGGAAATTCAAAGCAGCAAGGAGCAATCGCGTATGAAGCTGAAATCATTTGAAAAATTTCAGATGCCGTCATTTGGATTAATATTCACTTGTAAATCAACATTTATTCTGTAATTAGAAATTTGAATTGGAACAGAAGAGAGGAGTTATTACGATGAAATTCTGTGTTGATCGAACTTATTTATATAATTGAATAAAGTTTGCAGTCAAATTGATTGCACTTCTTCTTTCCCACATTTGTCGTCCAAATTTCGTCATTATGCTTCTTTTAATTTTTTTTTTCACTGCAGAATCCAATTTGTGAAAGCGTTTAATGGAAATAGGATGATTATAGTTTATACATGCGATCCTATAAGGTCAATAAGTTGAAGCAAAAAATGTACTCAATGTTTTTCTGGGGAAGTGCAATAAAATTATGGGAAACATGTGCAAACATTTCCGACCCTTTTTTAGTCTGTGATGGAAATATTTAAAAAATTACTGGAAGCAATTTGTTGGAAAAAGATTGCAGAATTTATTCTTGAGTTACATTGGTGATGAAGAAGAATAAAAAATATGAAGAGAATTCGACATGTAAATACGGAATGTATGAGGATTGTGAGTGGCTTATGTCATTATGGATTTGACAAGAAAGTTATTGCAGTGAGATTACAATTGATATCATAATTTATTTTCTTAAATACTATAGATACAACTGTTAAATGACGACGCTTACCAAATCGATCGTAAATTGATCAACTTTTTTTATGATACAAATTCACTATTATCTTAAATATGGTCAAGAGTTAACGCCTTAAGTAACCATTACAACAGTTTTTCATGATGGCTATTTATGATTCTATGGAACGGTAATTGAATTTGTGTGAATTCTTTGTTGAAAGCAAAAAAGTCTGATTTGTTTCTATCGTAAAACCAAACGAGTAATCATCAATTCATATGGTCACGTTGAGCACATTCGAGAATGCGACGCGGGTAACCAGAATTATTTTGTTGTAATGATGGTTGACCAACATATAGTATCGATCAATGGAAAAATGCTGATACAATTTTGGAATAGTTATGGATTATTGTGCACCTTGCTTTACATTATTCTGCTCATCGCCAGCCTTTTTCATTTGTTTTTCCCTCATTCGATCAGCATCGCTACAATTTCCCAAACAATCCTGAATTTACCTTCATCTGGACAAGTAATAAAAAAATTCATGTTCGTAATAGCGAAATCATAAATTACCGTTGCTTGCGTTGCTCTAGTGTCAGTCCTTTATTACTGTCCTGCTCGCCGGCAGCTTTTTTTGCGTTCTTCTTCATATTTTTGGCACGCGCCAGTTCACGTTGATTCCCACCTGAAATATGAGAAATAAATGATTGGATGCATACATGGAATCATCGTTGTATAATTCCACCGAATCAATCCTTTCACTCAATTTTATTCTGTCGGATGATGGTGGCGGAGTTGAAAGGCCACGTGAAAGTATCATCTCGAAATATCAAACCAATATCATTGATAGTATTCAGAGTCGAAAGAATACCAGGGAATTTTCTACAGTAGAAGTGTTTCGAATCCACAGGGAAAAATTGATGAATTTTTCAAATATGGCTTTGATACTTCAATGTGTATCATAGAGAACATCAGGAAACTGTTGGAATTCATGTGGATAAAATAGTTGTTGTGTCACGCAAAGCAATTACTCATGCGACAATAAATGAATATCTACAGTGAATCTACTCGAAAACGAAGTCCCTCATCATATTACAAAACAATTAATTGATGTCAATTTTTGGGGACATTATAAAAATATGAGACGCACAATGATATTCACCTTAATTGAAGTTTCGAAACCAACAAAAGTTTCCAAAGAAACTATACCTTTAGTTACGTTTGAACATTATTCTTTGATACGACTAGAGTTTCGATTTGTATTGATTCAACATTACTTATTGCAAAATATTCGATACCTTTCCTATCAATCAATCAATTCGGTCCATCTGAGCCCACCTAAAACTCTGGGCATTAAAATATATGCGTAACATGAAGACTCTATCATTGCCAACAATGCCAACCCAGCAATTGAGTAACTGCGCTAAATACTCCTCTCCGTACTTTCAATGATGAAGCTACAGATAAATTAACTGCAATCAATTCTGCAGGAGTGTAAACAAGGGCCCCTATCCCATATCATCAATCTGGTCATTCATATCGCGTTGTTCATTTCTTCGTTAATTGAGAGAAATGAACGAATATATTAATAAATTAGTGAATGGATGAATGAGAATCGATTGATGTGGTGTGTCGTTTTCAGTTGACTTTAGATAAATCGATTCACTGATAGTATCGTTTGTATATGATAAGCCGAAATTTCATCACAACTGAACATGTAGGTGTACACGAGGAAAATAATTCTTGATAGTTCATTGTACGAATTCTGGTATACTTGTAAATATCGAAATCTCCGCCTCCATATTCGCTTTATACGAATCGAGGTAGACAAATAGACGTGTCCCTCAATCGTAATATGCGTTTGTATACTGTACTTATGAACGTTCAGATATTATTGAATATTGGGCGTTGGTATTCGCTGTTGAATGATCACAAATGAATCGATGATTGTTGATGAAGCAATTGAATATACTTGATATAAACATCTTATACCAATGCGTTCAAGATTCTATATAGAAAACATATGAAATCATTAGATTATTTTCATGTATTTGTCTGAACAAATTTCGGCAATGAATTTCCTATTAACGTGTACTCACGAAGTATCGAATAGTGAGTAAATAATTATTTATTTTTTGTTGTATTATACTTACGGGTCATTTTTCAGTCTTGACCTCCGACAAACAAGTACTTGGGAAATTTGACACGCAAAAATTTTTGTCAATGTACCACGTCCGATGTGGTCCGATTCACTTCGTAGTTGAAGAACCGTTGTGTGTGTTGTGTTCAATTCCTTGACAAACTTTCACTTATACACTTGCAAAATCGTGTGTATGTATCTCAAAATATTGTAACCCAAAATATATACGCATTTGTGTACACTTTTGGTGTGTGGTTATGTTTAAGAACGAGAGAGAGCGGTATTGTCGAATGGTTTTGATTTTCGCTTTTACTTCCCACTATTCCTCTCATCTAACTTAACATCTATCTACGTTATTTTTGGCGGTAATATTCGAATGATGACGGAGGAATGAACACAATCACATGATTTGTGAGGATAAAACGTATTATTCAACAATGCATTTGGTTGAAAATAATTCCTCGCATCCTTCGTTAAAGGCAGGAAATGGGAATAAATTTGTAGGCGTGTTGTTGACGTGATAAGATAAGATGAATCATATCGTATATGTTGTATGCATTGCTAATTTGGTAATGCAGTATTTAATCACTTGGAGAGAGGGGAGCGGTGCGCTATTGGTATAGGCTTCGAAATATATTTGCCAATCATTGGAAAGTTGGTACCAAATCAATTTATTGTTATTCTTTTCTCCACGTAAACAAAATTCAATCATCTTTTAACTCTATTATAATTAAAAAAATAAGCCGGAATGGAATTGATTTTTTATGGAGTACAGTATTTTTGATCCGATATTAATCGTGTGGTATATACACGTTGACATAGGAAATTATAACACACTCAGATGTAATGAAATCATAGTTCACCATTCTTATCCCCAATCACTGTTTTAATAAATTGGAAGTAAAGATATTGTGAGTTTTGCATTATCGTGGCGTCGTAAGGAATTTACTGACTCACAGAATCGGTGTCAGCATTTTTTCGTGGTTGGATTGAAATAATCCAAGAATATTATGAATAAGAAACGGACAATATCAAACGTTAGATCTTGATTAAACCTAGCTTTTGTTTTTTTACAACTCATCACTCGGTGCTTTGACGGGGTTGCCCTTTCGGTCAAAGCCCTTGAGCTTGTCGGTTGATTCTTTAGCAATATATTTGATGAAGTCTTCAAGTTCTCTTCCGCCTTCATATTTGACTGAACTGTTTTTATTGTTCTTCGGTATCCAGAAGAGAGTTGGGAAGCTATGTACAGTGAATAGTGATGGTACATCATTGGCTGTGGCATCGAATTTGGCGATGACAACATCCTCATTAGCCATTTTCTCACCCAATTCATCAAAGATGGGTGCCAATTTCTTACAATGTCCGCACCAGGGTGCATAGAATTTGATGAGAACATCAGCGTCGGCGTTCGTGACAATTTCATTGAAATTCTTTGCTACGACAACTTTTACACCACCAGAATTGTCTTCTGGGATTGGTTCTGATTTTAAGAATGGCTCCAAGTTTTGTGCATCAAGATCCTTGAGGAATTTCTCGAAACTTTCAACTGTGAATTCTTCTTTGAGACTGAACTTCTGACCATCGCCGTCACGAGCAAGAATAACGGGTTTGTCACCTGTGGCGAAGTCCACACCGAAATCATTCAGTTCATGTTGGAAATCGTCTTTGTTGGAGATAGCGAAGTTGAATTGTCTGAATTTTTTAGCAACCGTCATGATTCGGTTACGCCAGTAGTTCGTTATTTTAGCATTCTTAACATAATCAATTGTATAGAGGGCAACGACAAGAGGATTTTTGAATGAGGCAGAGTTATCACGTGTGCGAATACCGACAAGTCCAAAGTAGTTGTCTGTGATGAAACTGCTGATGGCTTCGACTGAATTACCACCTTCATATTTCAACACACTCTCTTCAAATTTATTCTTCAATATTGCAGGTCGATATAGAACAATGTGATTGGTGTATTCTGAGTCCAGGAGCGATTTCGCGGAGGTGTGTGCGAATCGTGCTTGCTCGCGCAATTTATTTGCAACTTTGTGGAACGTCTTGGCCAGTAATGAGTTTTTATCTTCAAAGTAACCAATAATGCTAACATCGTCGGTTTTAAGGTGGGTTTTGAGACATTCTTCACCCTTCAATTCCTTAGATGCAGGTCCAACTTGAGACTAAACAAAGAATACATCCAAGAATAAATAAAGGTTGATGATCTTGTAGAGTATTTTCTGAATCGTTTCTTGTTCAATGATGAAATTTACCATCATGTATTTGCTGATACCAGGTGCGTCACGTGGTCCATTGTATTCTTTTACCATGTTCTCCTTGGCGAAGATTTTCAAAGTTGGATAACCAGTGACTCCGTGTTCCTCACAAGTTTTCTTACCAGCCTCGGTACAATCAATTTTAGCCAGAGTGATTTCTGGATCATTACCCTTCAACTCACCAGCAGCTACGGCGTACTCCGGTTTCAAACGCTTACAGTGGCCACACCTGTCGGAAGAAGGGTGAATCGTCATTCAATATATCAATTTTACTATTTTGATAAACAGTAAATGGAATAGAGTTACAATTCGGTTGGGAGCATTCAAATGAATAACAGATGAAGCATTGTATCATTACATCTCGGATTTCAGCTCGTGATAAATTCGATATTGACATTTGATTCTATCATAATTCAATACTGTGATAACTCTGATTTACATATATCAATAGTTAATCAGGAGTCATTGGCATTTCGCGTAATAACCATCAGTGTTGATCGGTGTGATGGTAAAATGGATAACAGATGGAATATTTAAAGGATATTCCAACTTATCTATTATTAATTATTTATCAAGGTTTATTCCAACCAGTGATGGAATTTCTACTAGAAAAATCCAATTCAGCATCGGAAAAATTAAAATGAAATCATTTAGCACACTTATGATGTGCGACTTTACGTGGCACGTCGAAAGTTGATCATCAAGAAAAGACACCATGAATCCTCGACAATTGTGCTGAGATTGGACTAAACCATGATTAAACAATGGAATATGATCCCAGAATCGTGAAATATGTGGCTCGTGTCACAGAAATTGTTTGATGAATATGAATTAGTAAAATATATGTATGTATACACATTAAATATGAAAACATTCTTACCATGGTGCATAGAACATCACGAGCGTGTTTTCACGGCGTTTCAATTCATCGGTAAAAGTCTCATCATCCAATTCCAAAACATCTTCTTCAGCGGCATTAACGGCGAGAGCCAACAGGCAAACGCAGATGAGATATTTCGTTAGCATTATTACTAAAGAATTGAACACGTCGCGAGGATGATAAGTGTTAAACTAAATACGGAAGGAAAATGTACGCCGGCTTTATGCTTTTTCACTTGTTAATGTTCAATGGTATCTTATTGCCTGCGGTACTTGTCCTCTTTTGTGTGCGTGTCGGCACCACAGATTATAGACAACGATAGGCAACGAATACGGCAAGCAAGAGACGTGGCTTCTACTGGAGATGCTAGATATTAAATCCGTTCAGTGTTGTCGACATTTGATTGGTCGAAATGTAACCAATGACGATTAGGTTATAGTGGTGTTGCTCAATGATGATGATAATGATAATGGCGAGTCTTATGTTCCATGCCCGAATGCACTGTCGGTAATATCGCGATGGAGGTCCGGTTGCGGGTTGAAATGCTCAGGACCTTGTCGACGGAGTTTGTAATTTACGGAATGTACTTGAGAGTTGTTATCATTACGGCTATTTGATTGTATAATGACATCAATATTTTACTAGAATTTTCGATACCGAATTGATTGTGATAATATCGAACATTATTTTCTAATTATGAAATTTCTCGTAGGTTCTATAACAGACTGGATAAATATTGAGATATTGAATTATGTTTCCAAGAAATTATTTCAGTTGAACAAGTGGACTTCAATTGGGTGATGATGATTTACCATAATGACATCCATTGTATTGATAAAAAAAATCCACGTGTTCAAAATTTTCATTATTCGACGGCGTATTTAATGTGAGTGATGAGGTGTCATCTGATAGCTATGGTTTATATATTTGATTGGAAATAATCAATGAGATAAGGTATAGCACTTCATTATTTATCCACCAACAATGGGCGTTCAGTTCACCGTTCATCGAAAACAAGTCGATTGGAACTATTTAAGTTTTCTTTTTTATATTGTAGAACTAATCGATAGGAAGTATGTAGTGTGATGGATGGTTGACGAACAGGGATACAATGATGATGAACTTCATCTGGAGATGAAAATATGATCACAAGTATGAGCGAGGAGAAGTGCATTGCATTGACTTTTGTTAGTCCTCCAAACTTTGATTCTTTTCGTTGGCTGTAATCAGCTCATGTACAAACTCAGTCTCTTTGTGCTTGAGGGATCGTGGAAAACTCTTGTAAAACTACCTGTTGTATATGATTATCATTGCAGTTGGTGGTATGTCATTGTAGAAGTTGTTAGAAAGTTTGTAAAGTTTCAAATTATCAACCAAACGTGTAATCATCCACTTCCTGCTGATGAAACTCATGACTTATAACCAACGATTGTTCGAAATAATTTATATGAAGAGATTTGAATTTGGGGAGCAATAGATGGGAATCTATACTTTGATTGTATGTTGAGTAATGAACAGGTTTTGATTATGTCTGAAAATAATGGAACAAAATCACTGAAGTAGGAAATATATTTTATTATTTTGCATAAAACAGAACTATGGAATCCATATCTGCAGTACTTTACCAATATGATCGTCTATAGCCACGACACGCCCCGTTCAAAGTGGACAGTTATTTATTCATGGAAATCAATAGTCACTGCACAATTGCTTTGTAATTATTAATATCATTGTGCCGACAAAATGGTGACTGTGAAAGAGTTTGATGTCTATAAGCAGAAAACTTCGATAAACACCGAAAAAGTGTGGACAATTTGTAAGTTCATTATGCTCATCATCCATTCTTGTAGAAAATTTGTTCATAATTGAAATGACAAATAAACTTACGTTCAAGATTTTGCAGCTAATAAAACAGACATATAACTCGCTGATGTTTTCAATAGCTGATTAAAGTTAAAAGTTTTATTGGAAGATGGAGGAAACATTCTGAAAAATATTATCACTACTCACCCTGGCGTATGTATTCAATGAGATGGGAATGAATTTCCCTGCTGTAATAAACATAGGCTTTTGCGCTCGGTTGATTATTATCGTAAGTTCTTTTCTGTATGTTTTTTGAGAGTTGTACCAAAGACTATTGTAAGCAGCTGAATACAGAGCTGTGCTCTGTGGTAGAAAATATTATTAAACTTCCTGTTATCATAGAAATATATTTTTCAATCGGTAATTATTGGAAGAAAAAGATAACTCACGTTTCCAATCAAGAATTCACCACCTGAGCAATACATCAAAGTCATAAATGCACAATAAATGGTATAAAATATGCAAAAAACCATTCCCAGCATAGAAATTTCTACATCACCAACGAGAATCTATAGAAACAAATCAGAAGGAGAGTTAATTGAGAATATTCCATTTGTTCTTTGGAAATTTGACTTACTGATATTACTAGAAATTCTTCAGTTGAAAGAGCTATTGTGATGCCAATAAATTGTTGGAGAAACATCAAGTGATATACTTTTTCAACTGTTCCGACGAATCTATTTGTGAAAATAAATTAATTGAAGACAGTCAGTGATTGTAGAACTGTCAATCAGATAAGAATATGAAATTGTTGAGGAGACAAGATTTTCTCTTCGTTTAGATTCTATTATTAATTCATCTTGATGAAATAAATATTTTCAGATGTTTTTCACATACTTGATCAATCTCTGATGTCGTCTGACAACTTTCGCAATAATTTCTGCAATATTTTGACGACCAACTTTTGTCACGTCTTCATCAAAAATTTTTTCTAAATGTATTTTCAGTATTTGAAGTTGCCCACACGCATGAAGAATAAATGTAAAATATATACAACCAGCTGTAGAATAACTCATTCCTACCGTAAAACTGCAAATTGTTTGACCTATTGCAGTGAGGCGATGATTTAAGTCAACATCCATATCATGAAGATAAACTGTTTGAGCAATGAGTGGTTGATCGCTATCAGTTAAATTTGTATGGGTACGTGGTACGATACCGAATAACCAATATGGCAAATTGTGGATAGCAATGACCCACAGAACAAAAATATATGTGAAACGTACAATGATTATTGCAATTCTTGCATTTTTCTTCATCAATTCTCGTTCCACATCACTTTTTTGCATATTCCAATCTTCATAAATATTCTGATATAGTTCGATTATTTCTTTATAATGAACAGAACATTCATTGATGTAATAATTGACCTTTGTCAAATTTTTGTCATATTATCTCTCTTTCAGCTCTACTCACCTTCTTTGCTGTACCACATTGTGATGAAGTGACTTATTGCCAATGTGTATGGAATAAAAACTATCAAATTGTCAGTCAAGAGTGTCAACTGTCCCCAAACTTTTATCATAGCGACAATCGCAGGAAAAACGATTAAATTGAAAACCATCAACACTATGAATATCGCTCGTAATGTTATCAGTAATTGTTGCCACTTTGGTAAATGCTTATTGAAATATACACCGCAAATTTGCATTCCGAGTCGAACTTCTTGCACTGCCCATTCGTGATCTGAGTTGTTAGATTGAATTTAAATTATTTGGAACGACGGTTAGAATTTTGAATAACAAAACGCATTCTATGCCATGATTCAGAAACCCTTTCTGGGACAAAATGGATTTCAATAACGACAAATTTCTCGTATCTCCGATTATGTCGGAAATGGCAAAATTCGTAGATAAGTTTGAATGGATAATGGAATTTCGTAATAGTTATTGAAATCACATTTTATCGGATTATTAACAGGAATTTATCTGTAAAATGGGTATTGCCCATGAGAAATTATAATTTTATACCTTCGAATTCTTGACTAATCGTCATGGCGATCGCGTAGATAGATGAATCAAACTGATCATTAGTTCAGCTTCATCAAAGTGAACGAAACCGAATACATAAATAAATACGAATACTTCACACTGGAAATCTATCACGCATGCTCGGGATAATTTTTTTTCTCAATTATTAGATATGCGAACTCGCTTATCGTGAAACAAAAAATTCTCACTTAAGTTGATTCCGATTTATAATTTTCGGAGGATCACGACGAATAGAGAAAGAACTGTAGAATCTATGTTGTCTCTCGTATATCACATGGAAAAATAAAATACAGCCAGTCAATAACGCCGCACTTTTTTTCTGACTCTCAATGAGTAGGAAATATCATATTGATTGGAATAAAATTGAACTTCCATAAATGGTTTTCTCATCTGCTACTATCACTTTTTCGTTACGTTTCGATCAAAAAAACTTGTTATAATATTTCTGTACGAGTTATATTGACAAATTCCCCATCATTGAACGATAATTATTGAACTCCGTTTAATCAGTTGTTGAATTGTTTGATTGTGCTGATTGAATGTAAATATTTCCATGCAATACGAACAAAGAAAATTCCCGCTGCAACAAATAAATAATTTACGAAACTGTTTGAATTGTATTTTTTTTTAATTCGATTGGTCTTCCGTAGGGATTCAGGTACCAACTGGATATTTTTATGAGCAGAATTCAAAATATCTTGCATCAACGAATTCTTTCATTTTTATGATAAAAACACGAGTTTCCTACCATTGGTAAGATCGTCATTGTCACAATCCTTCAAGGAATAACATTAACAGAGATTACGAAGTGTTTAACTACTCACAAAATCGCCGATGAATCAGACTTCTGCTGTTGCTACAGTTGTCAATACTGTAACACAATATAATTTTAACATGAGAGAAGTTGAGTATGAACTTCAAGATTTACAGTTTCGATGGCGCAAATCTGCAGATACTCCAAGAATAAACTTGTGAATCCATCACAATTACAGCCAGGACATCAATCTCCCTATTTCTCTGTCATCTGAAGACATTCATGAACAGGAGCAGTTCATTTACCATTAAAAACCTGTAGAACAGGTTAAATACATCTAGAGGACATTAGTCTATCCAACAGAAAACATCTCCAGACGTTGATCAACTGATCGAATTCAATGTATGAAAAAAAAAACTGGTGATTAATTCAGTGCATCCAAAAACACTTGGATCGGTTGATTTATTTTGCCATTAACGATTTTGAATATTATCAAAGATCAATAGCCAGCAATATATTGAGCTTTTGTTCTTCCATTATCCAACATGACAGGAGAATGAAACAGTGACTTTATAACTCCAATGTTCATCATTATGCACAGCCATATGATGAAGCCTTACATAAAGTGCACATCCATTTCTTATTAGAATCGATAGTCAATGCGCAGTAGTTACTTCATTATTCATTCTTTGTCCCGACAAAATGTTAACTGTAAAGACGGAGAAATCTGAATGCTCAATCCCCTTGCCCGACACTAATCCTTCTTTTGTAAATTATTTGCATCAAAGTATTGAAAAAACTTACATTCAGGATTTGACTGCTAATAAAACTGACATGTAACTGGCTGTTGTTTTCATGAACTGATCAGGGATCAAGATATTATGCAACCATTAGAAAATTTGGTCTGTTGGTTGTTGTTAATGTTTGCAGTACTTACTTTAGTGAAAGTTGTTAAGGAAATGGGTGAAAATTTTCCAGCGGTGATGTAAAGAGGTCTCTGAGCTCGGATCATTATCATGGTGATTTCCTTTCTGAATTCTCGTTCGGAGTTGTACCAAAGACTGTTGTAAGCCGCTGAGTGAAGTGAGTTGCTCTAATACGAAAGTAAGTTAATTTCATTCTATTTTGTGTAGAATATTAGCGAGGACCAGTTTGATAATGCTTACACTTGCTATCAAATATTCACCACCAGTGCAATACATCAATGTCATAATCATGCAATAAATGACATAGATAACAACGAAACCCAATCCTACTAATGGAACTTTGACATCACCCACAAGCATCTATGAATGAGGAACAGATTTATCTCGGAACCTTTATTTAGGAAAAATATTTCTAGTGCCAGTCTGACGTTCACTTGCTGAGACTACTGGTTGTTCAATTCTTACTTCATGAGTTTTGTCAGAGGATTTTATCAGGTGGATGTGTTTGGTGAGTAGTCTTTTTCGATATTAGCTAATACTGTCTTAACTTACAGATATTATTAGAAAACCTTCAGCTGATATTGTTATCATCATGCCAAGAAATTGTTGTAGGAACATCATGTTGAATATTTTTTCTACAACTCCGGCGAATCTGATAAATGAAGAAGAAAAGCTACAATATTGATCGGTAAATTTTTTTGTTGTATAGAATGGGAATCTCACGAACTTGATCAATTGTTGATGTCGTTTTACGCTTAATTTGATGAATTGTACTGCAGTTTTGTTACAAACGTTCGTTTGGTTTTCACGATTATTGAATATGTTTTCTATGAAGTGTTCAAGAATTTTGAGCTGACCACAAACGTGAAGAACAAAAGTATAGAATATACAACCAGCTGTGGTGTAACACATTGCAGCAGTTGAACTACTCATTGTTTGACCAATTGCAGCAATCTTGAAATTCGTGTCGATGGTGATATCGAAATAGAACTGAGTTTGCATGAGAAGTGGTCGATCACCGTCAGTTAAATTAGTCAAAGTTCGAGGAATGATACCACCAATCCAAAATGGGATGTTGTGCATCGCAACGAGAATTACTGCGATGATGAATGCAAAGCGTATAATATTCATTGATATTCTTGCATTTCGTATCATTATCTCACGTTGGAGAACAGTCTTAGGTGCTGTCCAGTCCTTTTCAATTTCACGAAATAGCTCACTTATGTCTTGATCGAAGAAGTGAAATGACAACATGAGACGTGGTTATGAAAGAAATTGTATTATATTTACCTTCTCTGTTGTACCACATTGTGAATAGATGACAAACAGACATTGAATATGGGAATAAAATAATTATATTGTCAATGATCAATATCAAGTTTCCCCAAACTTTTATCATTGCCAATAACGTTGGAATAATTATGAAATGAATGACGATTGATGCGAGCAACGCTGCCCGCAGTGTCATCAGTGATTGGAGCAAATGAGGATTATCTTTTTTGAAGTGAATACCACAAATTTTCATTGCGATACGAATTTCTCTCACAGCCCATTTGTAATCTAACGAATTTAATTTCACAGTTTTATCAAAATGAAGAATGAATTAGACAAGGTGAATTTCCGATTTTGCTTTCACAATAATGAATGGAATGAAACAATTTTAGAATTTTATGTAACTTTCAAGATTCACAAACTTTCAATCAAACTTGAGGTTTATTCCATTAGAACGTTGTCGAGTTTGCTGGTGATGTTTATGTAGAAGAGAAAAATAATTTCATACCTTCAATTCCTTGATCATCCGACATTGTGATTGCACAACCGAACGATTGCAACTATTATTGGGCGACAAGTTTGATGGAAGTTGGACATGTCTGTGTATACGACGAGTATCCACGGTGGAACACTTTTACGCATGCTCGTAAAATTTTTTTTTTTTTGACACAGGGACGTGGATGGGTATTAATAACAATGTCGCGAATACATTCACCCTTCAGGAGATGTATATCATCCAACTTTTCAACTTTTTTTTCTCTTCCTTGCCGATTTGGTGGAATTGGGGTTCCTCTTCAACCTCGTAAGTTCGAGACCTGAAAATATCATCGATTAATGTTACATTCACATCATTTCTGCAAATCGTTCGGAGTTTTGTTCATCTATTGCAAGAATTTAATGGTTCTAAATAATCGGTAACAATTATTGTTTGTACAAATCAATTAAAATGATTGTCAGAGACAATAATTTAACAGAACAATAAAATTCTACCAATCTGATTTACGAAGCCATTTCGATTCTGGTTAATAAACTTTCGTGTCGATGGCGATTGTTCGTTCTGATTGTCTCCACACGCAATGAATTGTTAATGAATTATTTCGGGGTGAGCGAAAAGAATTCACCTATCGCTCGATATGGTTTGAGAATCAAACGTGTTCATTAAAAATGGAACGAAGTGCAACACTGTTTCATGTGCATAGAATATTCATGATTGCAAGCGTACAAACGATTCATTTAATTCTTTGTTTCATAATTGGGGAGAAGTAACGAGTGGTAATAAAATTGTTCGATATATTCTTCACGACTGTTCGTAAAGCATACGATGAAAAACTGGTTTGTCAATAGCGTCAGACTCCTTTGTTTTATTCCCATTGAATGGAAAAAATATTGATCGAAAAGAAATATTTGATTTTATTCGCATCTTTGATTGATCTTTGTCCATTCATGATGATCAACATCATAATTCTTAATAATTTCTGATGAAAAAGGATCTTTCATCTCCTATTTCAGATTTATTGAAAGAATCGTCGTTAAAGAAGACATCTAATACTACTACAGTGGTAAATACAGTAGTATAAAACGTTGGCGTGGAGGAAAACGATCACAGAGTTGAACATTGTGAAACCCGATGGCGTTGATCCACATACGAGAATTTTGTATTCAACTATCATAATCGTGAAGATTTAACTCAACTGAACAATTGTCCATACGTTTTTGTCGTCTCCTGTTACCTTTCATGATGAATGAAGAACAAATATGGAAATAGTTCATAAAAAGTAATTCTTCTTCTCCAGTTATCACTTCATCATTCAATCATAGCACGAACTCCTAACTGAAAATGACGAAAATATCAAGATATGTGAACAAGAATCTCATGAAATATTGATCTACAAAATTTTTTGATAATCAATACTCAGATGAAAAACTCACCTCGTTTGGTTCCAGAAAATTGCAGGAGTGTTCCACTCTTTTCTGATGCTGATGTCTTTGAATTGTTGATGAACTGAATGAATAAAATGGCTACACGCATCGATGTGATATGAAACTAAATAAGTTGAAAATGCATTCATCACGATATTGAAGGTTATTAAAATCATAAGAATGAATTCGTTTCCGCTTGTAGAAAGTAAGAGGATCTCGGGAATCCAGTTCAGTAGAGAGAACATTCACTTTCCAGGATTTTTCAAAATTTTCAATACAAAGACCACGACATTTGCTATCCACATGTTGAGTTCCAGTTTCTTGTGTTTTTCAATGGATAAAATTACTTTTTATATAATCAAAGGAAACTTATCGTGAATAAACTGTGGTATTTGATATTATTCTTTCGAATGGAGCAGAGAAATATTCCTGTTTCATAAAACTTTATATACATTGTCATACATAGCTCCGAGCTTCAAATAAAGTGCACATACATTTCTTATTAGAATCAATAGTCAATGCCTAGTTGTTACCTTATCAATAATTTACTATACCATCAAGATGGCGACTCTCAAAAGTAAAATGTCGGAATGAATATAAATAGTGGAGTTTATTTAGAATAATCGAGTCAGAGAGTTTTCAGACCATTAAATAATGATGAAAACTGGAATGAATTAACAAATTGAGGCTAGAATACTCACGTTTAAGATTTCACCGCTAATAATATGGACATGTAGCTTCCAATTGTTTTCATGAACTGATTTGGAATTGAAAAAAAAAGTATTATTATAGAAATCGTATCACGATGAAGATTATTTCGCTATGGTGAAAATGAAGAGATGAATTTAGGAAAAATTATAGTTGACTTGTTTTAATTTTTGAAATATTTCTAATTATCATTCCAAAACATTTCCACTATAGACACTCACTTTAGTAAAAGTTGTTAACAATATGGAGGTGAATTTTCCAATGGTGATATAAAGGGGTCTTTGTGTTCGATTAATTATCACTGTTAGTTCCATCCTGTGCATTCGTTCAGAGTTATACCAATGACTATTGTAAATGGCTGTGTTAATTGCCTCACTCTAACATGAGGAGTAAATTAGTATTTTTCAACAATGTTCTTTATGATCTAGAAAAAAAAACGATACAGATTGCTCACACTTTCGATCAGATATTCGCCACCAATACAATACACCAGCGTCATCACGATACAGTAAATCACGTAGATAATCACAAAAATTACCGCCACCACTGGAACATCTACATTTCCTACGATCATCTGTGGATCCAAGGAGATTTGTTATTAATTCAGGATTTTGCATCAGATATTTAAGAGAAAATATTTTTTTGAAGAAATGTACATTGAAAATTATTTCTTCCGTGCTTTCGAAAGGAAGTACTTCAACTTACTGAAATTATTAAGAAACCTTCGGATGATATACTTATCATGGAACCTAAAAATTGTTGTAGAAACATCATGTTGAATATATCTTCCACTATTTCCGCAAATCTATTATCAAAGAAAATGAATCATTGCATCTAATATTGGGGATTTCAATTGATATTGCCACAAGTAATTCAATCACTTGATTAATTCCTGATGCCGTTGCTCAATAATTCTAAAAAATTGTGTGATATTCTCATCTGAGATTTCTAAGTCTTCTCTATTATTGCCAAACATATCTTCCATGATGGCTTTGAGAATTTCGAGTTGGCCACAAATGTGGAAAACAAAAGTAAAAAATATACAACCAGCAGTGGTGTAACATAATGCAGCCACCATTGTGCTCAATGTCTGACCGATCGCAGTGATCATAAAATTCACTCCAACAGATACATCATAGATGTAATAAGTTTGAATAAGAAGTGGACGATCGCCGTCAGTTAAATTTGTCAATGTACGTGGGATAATACCAAAAATCCAAAATTGCATATTGTATGTGCTAATTAGGCATGTCGCTGTGATGTACGCGAATCGTATAATGTTCATTGAAGTTTTAGCACTTTTTATCATTATATCTCGTTCAAGAATGGATTTTGGTGCCATCAAATCCTTTTCAATTTCATGAAAGAGTTCACCGACTTATTAATTAGAGAAATTTCATTTAATTGGAATTATCAAAATGAATTAGTGATAATTATATTGTAAATTTACCTTTTCTATTGTACCACATTGTGAATAAATTGCAAATGTACATAACAAACGGAATGAAAATGATCAAATTGTCGATAACAAGAGTCAAGTGTCTCCAGACTTTTATCATTGCTGGTATTGCGAGGAATATGATGATATTAATTACAATAAATGCAAGAATGATGGCACGTAGTGTCATCAACGACTGTAGCCATTTAGACTGGTCTTGATCAAAATGGATGCCACAAATTTTCATCGCTAAATGAATTTCTTTCACTGCCCAATTGTAATCTAAATAATTAAATCGTAATATTATTGATGGTGATAGTATGGGAATGAATTTCATTGATTGAAAATTGAACTGGGCAAAAATTTGTTGAAAATTGAAGTATGAAACCTGTTAACTTTTTTCACGCGAAAATTTTTGGACATTTTAGGAATTCATGCATTTTTTCAGTAAATTCGAATGTTATTTCCTATCTTTTTGCAAGTTAATGTCAAAACTAAAAATTATTTTCATGCATATGAAGGGAAAATTTTCATACCTGCAATTCTCTGATTCTTCGACATTGTGATCACACAAACGAGTGGTTGCAACTATTATTGGGCGAAGAGTTTCATGAAAGTTGTACATGTTCGTGTATATGAAAAGCATTCACAGTGGAGAGCTCTTACGCATGCTCATAAAATTTTTTTATTTGAGACAGGGACGTGGTTAGGTATTAATAACAATATAGCGATTACTTCCCCCCTCTAAAGCTTAATCAGAACGTTGAAAGTCATAACTTCCTTCTTAATTTCCGTTATAATCTGTTAATCATTTGTTATTAATAAGGAATGGGCTCCAATGTGCAAAATTTATGCAGGGATGATGATAATTTTACAGATTCTAAACAAATAGTGGAGAACATGGGGAGTTTTGACGGAAGCTTCGTGCTGTTTCTCGAGATTATTTTCGGGTACGAAGTCCTTTCGAAATGAACGATTTGGAACATTTTGTCGTGTTCAATTGTGCAACTGATCATTTTTCCTTTTGTTACTGTTTCTGCATTGCACGATAACAAAGTTTTTACGATTATGGACATCCACAACCAGAATGATGTGCATTACTAAGTGCAGCTGTGTAAACCGGTCATAATCAATCCATAAAACGTTGATGTAAGCACGCGACCAGACTGTTCACTTAGTTTTTTGTTTCGTTGTCGTTTTTTGCAATCTTTTTATTATATACTGATGTATACGTTATGATTAACAGTTAAAAAAACACTGCACTAACTTGTTAACGTCCTAGTTTTTTCTAATTCTTAATGTTCGTATAAAACCTTGTTTCATTCTATGAAATACATAATAATTATTGATCGCATTATCACCTTGCACATGATAGATGAAAAATATATTTCTAAATATTTTCAAAGATAGTTTTTCCTTGAACGAAGTGAGAACATCACGTTAGAAACAGTTCTGTCGATAAGTAAGGTACCTGTCACTACTGCTGTAGTCAATACGGTAACATGACCATTTATTCGGAAAAAGTTTGTGCGAATTGAATGCTCTACAACCTGATGGCGTTAACTTCCCCCAGTAGAAGAATTAAAGTGCACTGGTGCAAAATAAATTCATGTGCCGCAATATTTTGAAGGGGGATGGACAAATTAATTTCCTTCTGATTGATTTACGTATAAAATAAGTAAAATTTCACCCTAAATTTAATTCATATCGAAATTTCATGCATGGTTGTAGAAAAATGAATGTAATCACGATGTTGTTAGTCAATTGATGTCGGGGTTGGATCATTTGCATGACCATAATCAGATTTCTCGATAACTAACAATATTTATTAGTATTAAATGACAGAATTTTTATTTCCATTTAATTTGATCTATGTATGACTATGCATAGCTATAACAAGCTCTATATGATGTGAGAATTTATGATTGACGCGAATCAATAGACACTGCGCAGTTGTCACCTCATTGTTTATTCATTGGGCCGACAAAATGGTGACTGTGAAAAAGATCAATGTTAAATAGACTGACATTTATGTGTGAACATTTGGATTGTAAAAAATGTGCATTATTGATAAAAATGTGTTAAATTAGGATTTTTAGTACATCAATTGATGGTTGTGATGAATAAAATACTCACATTTAAGCTTTTAATGCCAAAAGCACGGACATATAACTGGCGGACGTTTTAAGCAGCTGATTAAAAGTAAAATATATTATCCAGGTGTAGAAAACTGAAAAGCAGTTCATATGTGATTGTTCGGATACCTACATCAGCGTATGTACTCAATGAAAGAGGGACGAATTTCCCAGCAGTAATCCACAAAGGTTTTTGAGCACGATTGATTATCATTGTAAGTTCCATTTGATAATGTCCTTTAGAATTGTACCAACAACTATTGTAAGCAGCTGAATGAATTGCCATGCTCTATTACGTAAAATGATTAATCTTTTGCGTTGAGTTTAGTTTTTTGTGTTGGATATTTTGATATTAATGGCTTACACTCTCGATGAGATATTCACCACCAGTGCAGTACATTAAAGTCATTATCATACAGTAAGAGACATAGAGAATAGTAAAACCCATCACTACTATTGGCACTTGCACATCACCAACAATCATCTGGGTGTGGAGAAAAAAAATTTCAAGAAAACTTGCTAGTTGAACAATTTTTTTAAGAGTTTTAGTCCCATTTTTCATACGGATGCGGATGTTTGAGGTTAGATGGATTGAATTTTGATATTGATCATGTTTTACGAAGTTGGTTCAATTTTTTGTATTCTCGGTTGAAGTTATCATTTTACTAGAAAATTTTCCGATTATATTCATGCGCATTAATTATCATCCATGCGTAATTTAATCCCTGATATTGATTTTTACTAAGTTAATTGAGTGAAAACTTCTCAAGATATAACTCAGAAGTGTCACTGTAAATCATCGAAGAAATTATTATTCAGTAATAAAACTATCTGTATTCGATCTATGGACATTTATTCATAATTTCCCATTCATCAATACTATAATTCAAGATTTTAGAGCAATGGTCATGAATTTTTATTTATGAGGTACTTAAAACTCAGCGAGTTCTGCATTCGAGATGCCTTAATATCACTATTACTTACAGATATAACCAGGAATCCTTCAGTTGATATAGTTATTATCATACCGATAAATTGTTGTAAAAACATTATATTGAATATATTTTCCACTGAGTCGACAAATCTGATAAGTAAAAAATAATATCGTGGCCAAATAGTTTGTCAAAAATAAAATACAGTTTCGACACTTCAACAAACCTGATAATTCTCTGATGTCGTTTCACAACTGATGTAATAAATCTTGACACATTTTTGTAATTGACATTTGGTTCTTCCTCTGAATTCTCGAACATTTGATGCATCATTATTTTCAAAATTTTAAGTTGACCACCAACATGAAGAATGAATGTATAAAAAATGCAACCCGCAGTTGAATAACAAAGTCCTACAATCATACTGCTCATCGTTTGACCCATTGCAGTGAGTTTGAAATTCACGGCGATTGTTATGTCGTAAAAATAAACAGTTTGAGCGATGAATGGTTGAGGACCGTCAGTCAAGTTGGTATAAGTACGTGGACTTATACCAAAAATCCAAAATGGCATGTTGTGCATAGCAACTAACCATACTACGATAATATATGCAAAACGGACAATTGTTCTTGAAATTTTCGTGTTTTTAATCATAATATTTCGTTCGAAAGTGTTTTCTGATGCTATCCAGTCCTCTTTTATCATTTCAAAAAGTTCATTTATCTCTGACGGACAAATTTTATCATGAATGTAGTGAATTCATTTCTAAATATTCATTTTCCGACATTCATATCAAGCACTTACCTTTTTTGTTGAACCACATTGTGAAAAAATGGCAAATTGATAATGTATATGGGAGACTGACTATCAAATTGTCGATGACGAGTGTTAGATCACCCCAAACTTTTATTAACGCTGGTATTGAAGGTATGAGGATGAAATTAAAAACGATTATAACATTGAATATCGCTCGTGAAGTTATCAATGATCGTTGCCATTTTGGTAAATCGTTTTTGAAGTAAACGCCACAACACTTCATTCCCAATCGAATTTCTTTCACAGCCCATTTGTAATCTGTACAATTGAATATCACAGTTAAGCAGTGCGGTCAAAAATATTATCCTCCACTTTTTATCCTAACAATACCAAATTAATTTCACAACTCTAAAAGTTTCGATGAATTTCACTATATCAGACAATGATAATTCTAACATCATGTGAAACAAACTTTTGAAAATTATTATTTCTATCTGGTTGAAAAAAGTTTTTACCTTGCATTCCACGATTGTGCGACATTGTAATCGGATAAACGAACGAATGTAACTAATATTGGATGGGGAGGTTTGAGAAATTTGTATATTGAGGCCTTTGTTTGTGGAGTCCCCTCACAAAGTAGAAGCTAGACGCATGCTCATGTTAAAAGCTTTTTTACTTCATTTTTTTTTCTGAACATTGACGTAGTTTAGTATTGATGGCACTATGACACATGTATTGTCTGTGACATATATGCCAACAAGGTAATAATACTCTTGGAATTATACCCTCTTTATGCCTGCACCAATTCTTTCCAATTCGATATGTTCGTGTCATAAAGCTTGCGAATTCAATTGTGAAGAATATTTATATGTTTAGGTGTGTTTCGTGTTGATTTCATTGTAAAATAATCTGTGGATTATATTTCGTTGACCGTTTTTCAATCCTGATAAATTGATATCACTATAATAATTCATGCGAATAGATTTTAATGCTGTGAAATGGAAATGATTTAGCATGAATGTAGATACGTTGTCCATGATTCATTGCGACACTTTTTGGCTGCATTAAAAAAGTTTGCGATTTTTATTGATTTCTCTGAGCTTTCATCATTTCATCTTGAATATCCTCGATATGACTCAATTTTTCGTGAATCCTTCGAAAACAATAAAAATGGATCGAGCACGACCAATATTTTTATGTTAAATATTTAGTTGAAGATTGAAAAACTGAAATATCTACTCAATGACATCGTACATGCACGAATTCTCATTTCTATTAATAGTTTCCACCATTTCTACAGATATACCAATGTCCCATAGTTTCCTTCTTGCACACAAACATCATGATAACATCTGGTATTTGATTGCAAAAACAAAATCATCTCTTCTTGTTCCATCTCAGTGAATTTAATGTTAGCACCAATCTTGAGAATAAATTACACATCCGTGAGGGTTTACCTGAGTTCTACACGTTCATTCTCCCATTTTGAATTCAAATTATAGTCGGAAATTATTCAAATTAAATAAACAATCAAACGCAAACTTAAAAATTTTTCTTCCTTCCACATCGTAATTGAAATTCATCTCAATTCCAATGCCCCACTTCCTCTTCCTCCTGATTGCAATAAAACTCCAACACAATATAAAAATAAATATAAAAATGAACGTGCGAGTATGACAATTTTGAACACAATACAGTTTCACACTTTTTTTTTTCATTCCCTTCATCTTATGACAGAACATTTAAAAACATTTAATAATATCAAAGCTCATATCAGAGTTTGATGAGTAAATAAACTGTCTGTTCATTCGCCAAAGTAAATTTACACACACCCAACACAGCTTTTGATTCAACAGTAAATGGTTGTGCGGCTATCTAGATATAGCTTCAATGCTCTGTCACTTTGGTGAGTCGGAGGTCGGTGAATGTGTATGTACATTCTACGGTCACCGATGCAAACATCGAGGGAATCGTTCTCCCCTTATCAAAATAGCAAGAAAGTTTTCAGAGTTGTTCAACAATGTGTTCGTTCAATATATGTTCAACCATACGTACATATAAAGATATAAGAATTGGGTATACAGACAAGGAGTTCGTTAAAGATTCAAGATAGGACGCGCGCCCAAGTGGTAATTTTCTCCTCACAGTTGACATCGAGAAACAGCTTTTCAACACATGTCAGATACACCATGAAATGTTCACTTTTCTCTTATTCTTCATTCACATATAAATTTACCAGTTTCACTTCTATTTTACTCATATTTTCCGCATCCATTTGTTTCTCTATTTGTTATTATTCTCCATATCCTTTTTTCACCTAGTTCCATGCCGTGTGTCGTTGAAAAAAAAGGAACAAAGTGAACATAAAAGAGGAAAAGAAGAACTTGAAAACTGTCTGTCCTTTCTTTGTGATACAACGAAAGTTGATAAGAAGTGATTTGGAATCTTATACGACTTGAAATTGCCATACTTGTTTTCGTTTGTTTTTTTTTAACTTCTCCTTTTTTTCATATATATGTATGAAATATGTACATATACTACAGTTTTGTACTATTTTTTCCTCCTCCTTTACTCAATGTCTCTTTCTTACTGTCAGATGATCCCTGACTTGCTCACTCGCACGCTCTCATGCTCATCGTACATCGTTGAAACCACTTTGGGGAAGTCTTGCAGACCGGAATGAACGCACTTTACCCACCGGATTAATCGTCCTGAGATATCGCAATTTCGTTTTTCCAGCTCACGCTTCTCCCTCTCTCTCTTTCTCATTCTCATATACTTTTTTCTCGTTTCTCTAGTCATTTTGCTATCATCATGTAACTTCACCATCTCTCTTATCCACTTATATTCCACATATATATTTTCGTCCCTCACTACATACGTTCACAATGTGTATATATTTGTATATATGGAAGTACATTTGAACACATTCTAGTGAAATTGTTAAAATTCACCCACGACAATACTCACATTGACTATTTTATATAAATATTTTTATGTGTGTGAGTGTATATATGTGAGTACAAAATGGAGCTACTGCTCGTAAACAGTATTTAAAAGTTGAGTAAAATTACTGCAGTGGAAAGTACGAACATAATGTGGGTTTCGTGTTTCGTGCCTTCTTATTTGTAATTAATTTACTGGTGACGTCAACCGTTTTTTATATTGTTCATATATCGTAGATTATATTTATAGTTAAACAGTTTGAATGTTCACTACCATAAAATATATTTTCACACATGCTTTGGTGAATATTTCATTGCGAATTTTGAATTGCGTGAATAAAATCAGGAATTTGATGTTAAAAAAAAAAGTTCTGTAGGACAAAATTCAACATAAAATTGTTTACAAGTATTCAATACGACATTTTATAACGAGAATGATGTAGATATTGATTGCAGTGTTGTTTGATGAGTGGGCTGGAACGATTGACAGGGGGACTGCTGGTTGGTGGAATAGTTTTGCCTATAACCTCTCGCCAAGTACATTCTACACAAATACATCTTGATGTGTATATTTATATTTAGAAAAGCAGCATGGACACTTTGTCGAAGCTCCCGCCCCGAAGACTCCCTTAGGCGTTATAGTGAAACGTTATAACGTAATGGTGAGTAAGCAAACTCGGTGATGTTAGAGGGGTTGGTGAGTATAGAGAAACTAGCGACAAATAGAGATGGAGGGATAGAAGTGCTTGGACAATTGTAATTGTTCCACTGCGTTAATTTCAGGGCCTGTTGTTGGATGACCATTACTGATGTTTCATTACTGACCAC
This sequence comes from Meteorus sp. PSUC_FEM 10030008, assembly GCA_018881525.1. Lineage (NCBI taxonomy): Eukaryota > Metazoa > Arthropoda > Insecta > Hymenoptera > Braconidae > Meteorus > Meteorus sp. PSUC_FEM 10030008. The sequence goes on from JABMBR010005451.1 coordinate 33,666, forward strand.
TGAAGACCTACTATGAACAGGGCTTTACCTATCTCCATTCACAATGTACCATCTTTGATCTGCGTATATACACCTTATGCGTTGACGTGATGTCCACTAGCCGGGCAACTGCGACCGTTTGCGTATGTATACATAGATATGTTTGGGATACGAATGTATATGGATGGATGATGAAATTTCATCATGTGACATCCTCAAAGCCGAATGCTCGCAAGAGAGATCCCAAATGCTCCAATACTCTTGCTTCATATTCGTTTGATCATTCTTGATAAATTTTTGATTTATTCAATTATTATCATCGATTTTCAACTTTAACAATTTATTAATTGTAACTGTGTTGTGAAAATTTCGATTAAATATTTAAAGAATATCACAAGATGAAAATCGATGATTTATGCTCATTGTCAACTGGATCTCTGCAATTTCATGTCATACTTTCATATCTGACAGAATGTTCATGGTTGAATCTTTTGAATCGAACAAAATTTGTTTGAATGCCAATGGGACTCGTGATAACCGGCAGCCAATTAACTTTGTATCATATGGATGCTTTTGAAGATGATGCTTTCTATGATGTATAGAGAGTGAAGGAAAAAAAAAATTGAAGGAAACTGGTACGAAGAAATGATGGGAGTAGTAGTGAAATGTCTACCGGATTGTGCAAGATATTCAGACTGTGCATTTTTATCGCTTTTATTTTCTCAACATTACGCTCCCTCGAGTATATTCGCTTGCTCACACATTTTCTGCGCGTCCAATATATCGATTACCAATCGTTCAGTCATTAACCCCTTACCACATCATATATATCGCACAGCCATGTTCCAGATTTTCTTTTCATACCACTTACAATGTATATGTGTAGTAATTATACCATGACGAATTTATAACTGACATTTCATGCAATGGCGCATAATTAATTGTTTGAATATAGAAATAGTCAATGGAATTATTCAATCATAAATTCTTCATTGAAATTATTCAATATCCTTCCTCGTGGTATTCAATATCATAATGAACAATTCATCAAAACCAATGCGATGTTTGTTAATGAAGAAATGGTTGGAGAAATGTTTGCGTAAATCTGAAAAGTGAAAAAGAAAATGACGTGGAAAAATAAAGAACAGCGGGAGAAAATAATAAACTGGAAGTATTGAGACCTGGCTGGATTGAGAAGTGAGTTTTAAATTAATTCGTTGTTTTGTTAAGTGTGAGAATAAGAAAAGTTGATCGTTTATATTCACCTTCTCAACACTGTTTTATTAAAAACTTTTATATGTATATAGACATATTTATTGATGTCATTTCATTTCGCTGAAATTCATAATAAATTCTCGATTAATTTCCGATAATTATAAATGTACACCAACAAAAAAGTAGAAAACGTAGAAAGCTTTGTAGTTGTGTGCAAAGGTTAAAATCGCGCTGAAGGTCCATTATATTACGTTGAGTGAGTGACGTGTACTTAAGATGACGCCGGATGGCGATGGCACGTATAAGAAATTCGAGTAAACTCACTTGAGATGAAAGCAGAGAAGAATGAAGGGAAATCATTTCTTCATATACAAAAGTTATTTTCCTCTGAAATTTCACGATTATTGTGAGCTGATGATTTTTCTTGATGAAATTTCCTTTTCAATTGTGTTTTTATTAGTAATCGTTTCAACAAATTTTATAAACTTTGATAACAGTCACATTAATTTATAAAATTTATAAAGAATGACTATCTTGGATTTTTTTCGAGTATGAAAATTGTAACAGAAAATTTTATTAAGCTGTTCAATTGTAATTTTTCTTCAATTGAGCATTTATTTAAGTTTAACTGCTAGCGAATACTTAAATCTTTCAGATTCCGTTCTGCGTATAATTCATCGAAATGACTTGAAAAGTATTGAAAAAATTCTAGTTAACACGAGGAGTTGGCCGATTTTGAATTAATAAGTCAAATAATTTTCCACTAATGGGATGCAGATCTATTCATTAATCCTTCCACCCTTATTATCTCAAGAAATTCCAGTGCATTATTACCCTGATTATCTGAGCACTCAGTTTTACTGTCAATTGTTTATAACAAAAGGCGAATAAAACGTAGAAAGTCTTTCTCACTGGAATAATAGCTCGAGGCTAATGAAACTAACAGTAAACCAAGAAAAGAGCTGAGTGTAGTGAGAGGAATGTGATACAATAGTTAGAAAAGAAAAGTACGAGTTGGAAAATGTGTGGCAGAGCGACGTGAGAAGTGTGGACTGTAAAAGTATTATCTTCGACTTAAAGAGTCCTTGGGTTTCTGTTTTTTTTTTTACTATTCGCCTAAATCTCACCCTTCACCGTCTTTTGTATGAGTCACGTAGTTTACCCTTGATGGCCTCGCTGTTCGTATATGTATACGTGTATGTCTTTCAGTTAAGGTAAACTCACCCTGATAAAGGTCACGTGAAAGTGACGCAAAATCCAACGGTATAGCGTGAACGTATAAAACTGGATAGCTTCCGGTACCATGAATAAGTAAACTTTCAAGCGTCATATCACTCCAACTACGTTTATATGACTTTTGTCGTACGTTTGTTTACTGTCAGCTTTGTATAATACGTCTTCGCATGGAGACAAATGAAATGTAATCCATGATGAGAATCAGCAAGATGAAAAAAAAATTGATTCAGTGAAAATAAACATGGAAAAGTTTAATTACTTTTGTTTCAACATTGTTCCCAATATGAAAAAAATTTCTGCATTGGGGAATATTTATTTGTTATGAATCAACTTATCAAATGACCTGAATTTTTTTACTGAAAGTTTGAAGAATTTCTCATACTATTTAAATATAAAAATCATTCCAATTTAAGATTTCGACTTCCACATTTTACTATGAATTATTTTCTACTTTTTGGTTATCATTTATTATTTATTGAGTTTTTAAACGTAAAAGTTGGACTGGCTACAGACTAGACGTTGAAAAGTCATACTACTTGGTAGTATATGTGGAATTTATATACGGGCACACACGACTGCATCCATTCCGACATCCAATAGATAGGATGAAGCTGATACGGATGCAAGTAACCCGGTCACGGATGTGCAGATAAAATACGTATTGTGGTTGTGAACTAAGAGAGAACGAGAAAAAGAGAGTGTGTACGTGTTCTCTTAGTGGCGAGCGTTTCGAAGTGTATACAAACCAAGCAAAATAACTATTATTAAACTGTGTTGGTTGTTAAAGTTTAGGATATGAGATGGTGAAGATGTGTGTGGGAAAGAAGGATTGAGAAGGTGAAGAGAAAGTTGGATTAAAGCAGGTATGATCATCACAGTTTTGTCCATTTACTCTTTAGTTTTGGTTCAAGTGAACTGTATAATACTAATAAAAAAGTTGCGATTGGACAGCACAAATGTTTCAGAGTTCATCCCCTGAAGGAGGATGTCACGATGCAGTTCGGAAATTTTTTTCTTTCTTTCTGATGTGATTTCTTGAGGTGTTTACACTGAGAAACACGATCCAAGATTTTTAATCCTTGAAATTTTTATAGCATTGTGAAAACTGATAGTGGGAATTCGATGGAATATTTGACTTCTCTTTTCAGACGTGATGGATGGACAATGAACTGACACATGTTCAAGTTTCTTGATCAGTATTTCTGCAATTCGATGGACGATAGATTTTCTTCTACCCCCTAATTCATTCGAGGGTCGTTGTTGAGTAAGAAAAATGGTCGATACGATAAATCGTATAATGTGTAATAAATAATTTCGTCGGAATACCCTCGGGGAATGTTCGTGAATGTTCTTGAGATTATTGGCCAGTTGTAACAACCCCTTTACGGGATTATTCTCCGTCTCTTTTCTCCCTCGCCACTCACCACCGTCTTGGTCTTCCTTATCTCGTTCTAGGTCTTGGGTAGATATGCAAATGCCTGAATTCCTCACCGTAGAATATCCGTAATCCGGGAAAGTGCGCAGCGCTAATTAGCCGCGTGTCTTACACACCACAAGAGAAACGACGGAAGAACACACTGCACCACTCGTTGCTCTTATAGCCATGGATATGTATGTAGAATGTGAATACATATTCAAGTATAGAACTATGTACATTTTAACTAAACTCGCTTGTCGTACTTGCGTTTATGCTTTCAGTATCGCCTAGTTTCTTGGTTGGTGAGACGCGAAGTCAGATACAACGGGTAGCAAGTTGGATTGCAGTAGTACAACGACAAGTTGGCATATGTAAAATGAATATACACCATAGAAGTTCATTCATCTCCCAAAAATCAAAATTTGCCAAGATATAAACTTTGTCATATTGTACTTGCAATTTACATTATTGATTTTTCATAATTTCTGGTTGTTAAACTTCAAAAGTGTTGATAGTAAGATTCACATGAAATATTCTATTGTCTTTTCATCAATATACATATGCAGAGTTTCTTCATCATCACAAATACTCAACATTGGAGAAACTATTGGTGAATTTCGTGAATTCAGATCACCATGGACTTTTGTAGGAGTTGATAAAAATTTATACGCACTTGTACTAATTTCATGTGGAAGTTTTCAACTAGTTCAACTGAGAGTTTAGCATTCGATGTTTGACTCGAAACATTGACAGTGAATTTTCTGGTATGGAGAAAATTTATCAACAACATTTAGTGCCTCGATACAATGCTATTTATGCATGGTTTAGTTGAGGGAGATTTGAGACATCAGAAACTGTGCTTGCCTTGCCGTATATAATGAAGGAACGAGAGACGACTAGAAATAAGTAAGATGGTTCTATGTAAATAGCAATCGAGTTTCTACTGGGATCAGCGACAGTGCATTCGGGACACGAGAAGTAAAAGCAGAGAGAAACTATCATCTGACTCTTGTCTCCCTTCCATAGATATTTCCGTCTCTATTACTCTTGAAACTGTATAGAGATTCCACATCTACTTCCCTGCCATTCTCTCTTCACTCCCATCTTCTTGAGAGCCTTCTATTGAATGCTTACCACGCGTCTAGACCCTAAAGTCTTATTATCGAATTCTCACTTCAATATATATATATAAATATCTGGAAGGTGCTTTTGCGACGTTTCAACTACTTCGCAGTCTACTTCAAAACGTTGCAGAATCGCCAGTGACTGTCAACGAAATTTATGTCAAAGGATTCTGGTGATTTTATCGATCTGTCGTTGATACCAATCACCTATGTTTATTGCAAATGGTGAATGACGGGAATGGTGAAAAAATCGTGACATGGGTCGATGGTAGAAAGAGGATTGGAAAATTTCACCCACTGGTGAGAAATTTCCTAATGATTCTATTGATTGAACGAAAAAACGTAAAGAGTTAAGGGGTATTTGTGATGGTTAGGAAATAATATAATTGGTTTTACATAAGGGATGAGATATGTAAATGGAATTTGTCCACTGTATAATTAATCTCGAGTATTCTCCAACACTCATGGAAAACGACCCCATATGCTCGGACAGTTGTGAATGGAAATCCCGCTCGACTATTCGCTGAAATATTTTCCATGAAGACACGTAAACTTCGTCTTGAATTTTTCCACCCTCATATAATGAATATCTGTCACGATAATTTTTTTTTCACAGCAATTTTCTCACACTTTTAGTGTGCAGAAACGATTTCCTTTGATCGGAAATCGTAACTCTGCGCCTTTCAGCCGGATGCGATTGCATCAGCCCCGGCAATATGCCCAGGCTTATTTTTTCTTTTTACAACACATTTATTCTTCATTCTTATTTTTTTCTGTCAATTGGTTTCTGTTACTTTTTTCTTTTCCAGTATTTCGTCTCATTGTATATATTTATTCAGACTTTATGACGATTTGAACATAGACATATACGTAAAATTGGAAAGTGCCCAGTGTGGCGCGTCGACGTTATGCAGAATAAACCATGTGAGCGTAGAAGGAGAATGGTGGAAGAGAGAAATGAGCTTTGGCAAGCGAAAGAGAGCGTCATTGGCAACGGTCTTAACGTTTGCATACAGGATTGTTTGAGGAAGAGCAAACGAAGGAGAAGAAGAACGAGAAACGGGAATATAGGAGGATGGGATAATATCTTTCGTCGAGGGTATACCGAGGTCTGGTCTGACCCGCCAGCCGTTACTACTGCGATAAACTCCACTGGCTTGGATTGGGTGCGGGCAGAACGTATATGTGGATATGTACATTTGTATACAGTTTGCATGGGGGGTTGTTAGTCGAATCAGGACCTTTGGGCAAAATGAACTCTCCAGAAAACTGTCAAAAGTTAAAAAAAAAATACCTCAATATAATTATCATTCTTATGCTATGGAATGTTGATTGTAATTCTTGTGCAGGTGAATTCATTTCAATCGATGTGCATTAATTCTACAAATTTAATTAACAGTTCACTGATTATGATACGTGAAGTAATGATTGAGATATCATGAATGATTGGATTAAAGTGATATTACGTAAAGCTACTATAATTATGCGCTCACTAATTCTGTAACAAAATTCTGCGTCACGAATAGATAAGTAATCATATGACTTTAATATAGCTGAGCATTTTGCAAAGTTTCCAAATCTTTTTCAGTATATATTTACATGCTCATCTATTTCATACGCTCTATTTCTTCCACAACTTCTTATCGTCTCTCCTTTGTCTCATCAAAAGTCCTCGACTTAATAAGTCAAAGTCGAAGTGACGGTTGCACGGTCAATTAAGGAATACCACTCTGGTAAAAGTTGGCTATCCACTTGAAAACTAGACTGGCTAATCGTACTCGTGGACGTCTCGTTAAAAAGTTTTGTGACTGGTTTTCAAGTGCGGTAACGCTTTGGCTCTGTGATTTTACGTTAAGGCTCGTTGGCTATATCTGAGTATCAAGAATAGATATATAAGTAAAGAGTAATGGTTAAAATTGATGAAATGAATGAAGAAACGAAAGACAATGAATGAAAGACAAAAGACGAGGAAATGTATGAGTGGAAAAGGTTGGTTACATATATAAACTATTGCATACTCTGACGCGAAACACTTTCATTAGAATGGAAATTCAATTAGAGTCTGTCGTGCTGCCCGATTCTCAGAGAATTATTCGCGTAGATGGCGTGCAGAATCGTTGGAAACTTTCGTAAAAGCTACACTCAGGCGTTCTGTTAATTTTGTCCCATTTTCACTATGAATTTCATCCATCCTCTGCCTCTTGCACTCCGTTGTTCTATTCTGAATTCATTCTTATTTATTCATTTATTTATTTACTCATTTCTTTCCACATTTTTTCCTACTCATTTTCTCACATTACTCCGTTGACAACCACGCTAAAATATTTTCCTTTACCATTGTTGTGGCCACAAATTACTCGTTCGTCGTTGCAAACATTTTTTTTTCCTCTTCATATTTCCTCTTTATTTTTCAATTTTTTTCCTCATTCTCGTTTGCTTTTGTAGATTACGGTGTGTACATGTACGTAGTTTTTATATTGTTGTGTTTTCGCTGCGAGAGGACGCCAAGTGAGGGCGCCTGGAGGGTCCTAGGACGATATGCATTGGATGTTAGTGTACAGTAAAAGTTTCTGAAAGGTGATTTGGCACACACGATACAACATGATGTCTCATGTGCAACAACAACAATGGCTGTATAGAAAATTGTTCGTTGTTGTGTATAGACAAAATTTTTCCTCGACAATTTCTCGCACTCATTGGACGTCAGAATTTTGTCGCGATGGCGCATTGTTATATCTCTATGGATATAAATATAGAGAAAGGAGGGTCAGGTTTAGACATACTGGGCTTTCACACAAAGGGTGGTTCTCGTCAACTGCCCTATGGGGAAATCAAGACGAGATACTGTGACGTTAACCTTCGCGTGTGTATAGATATGTATATACACGAGTGCTTTCTTTTTTCGTCCTTTTATCTGGGATAAGCGAAACTATGGGCGAAGTACGCAAGTGGATGAAGTTGAATGGTGGGTGACTCGCGGGATTGGTGTGAAAATAGCATGTTCGACCTGTGTAAGAATGAGAAAACGAATTATCTTTGAGCGATTAGGTGAGAGTTATTATTATAGTGGAAAAATTCTTATTTCATCTCTTCAGATTTTATTTCGTGCTTTTTCTTTCCTTTTATTACAGCCCGTTTTCTTTTTTTCACTCGAGTAAAAGTTTTCCCAACTGAGATAAAATTACTTTGCTAACGACTGACGACTTTTTCTTGTTACAAAGTAATAATGCTAATAATTCATGTTTACGATAATAACTGCTACATGGAATTATTACAAGGGGTAGAAATATGTATTTATTATGTGTATATTTTTTCATTATTATATATATGTGAATTTTTATTGTTGTTGTTTATTAACTTGTGAATTTTCTTGATGAAAGTTACTGGAATTGGTGTAATTAATGCTGCCAATCATTATCAATGTCGATGTTGGAGTTCTATTCGTGAGTGAATGAAGTTCACATCAAGTTTTATGTAACGATCTGGATACGTAAGATCTACTTGCGTTTCACCTTTGTCATTACAAAATGATTATGTTACTCCTAATTGAGTTAAAAACATCGAAATTAGACAAAAAACGAGGTTTTTCCAACCAGTTACAGAGGTATTCTTCCATAACATTACATAACACAAAAAGGTACTAAAAAAAGGTCTGACAAAGGTAGGAAAATTTTAATTCCATGAATGGCCGGGAGTATAGAAGGGAATCCTTTCGTCATGATTCATATTCATGACGCGAGTAGCGCTCTGTTAATTTCATCATGGCGTTTCACTCGCGCACTGAGAATCCACTTGTTCTCTACCATTTTCTCTCTTTGCTTCTGTGTATATGAACACGCGCGTGCAATCATCATAGAGCGAGTATTCATGAGAATATATATATATGTGTGTGTGTTACTGTGCTGCAGGCCCGGGAAAACGTTTGTCTACTCGACATGTTTAACGATATCATAAATGTTGCTTTTAAAATGTCACGACGGAAGGAAAATAATTTCATTCCAATATCGAGTGAGTGTGTTGAAATTTTCATTTGGTCAACTAATTAATTTAGTGAAATCTCATATTCAATCAATGTACATTGCGTTTATTTGATGGTACTCATGAGTTGGAATAGTTGGAGAACATGTTATGGCTTTTCTGTGATTTCATTCACCAATATCAGCAATCATGTCATATCTTCGCCTTGTATGTATGGACAAAATCAAATATTGACCAATGGATGTATTGAATATTTGTATTCATCGGATGTCAATATTAGACTGCGACATTTATACCATTTTCCGGAGTAGTCATATCTCCACGATCCAATATGTCTTATGTCCAATATTTGGGATGAACATTTTTTTCATGGGTAACATGAAGAATCTTGCAGATGAAAAAAGCTCTAGGTGTCATGCACACTTTGGATATGAAATTTTTAGTCAACATTTTTCATAAATTCGGAGAGTTTAGAATTCTAACCTCAAAATAAGTGTAAATAAATTATTGTAAATTTGAAAAATCTTTCGGAAGTATTAAACGATTGTTGGATACTATCAAGATGTGTTACGATGTTGAATTATATTATTAAAAGAAGGGAATAAGTCATGTGACAGTTGATCATATATCCAACAATGTTCATTCATATTTCCTCGCTGTATTCTCTCACGGTGTCTTTTTTTTCTCTTATGAGTACACCCGAGGCGAACGTCAATTACGATGAAATGAAGTGAAGGGATCGAGGGGTGAATATTATGATGTCGGTGAAGAGGAAGGTATAGGACAAAAGACCATGAATTCAATGCGATATTAAGCAGCTATAACAACGTCACCTCAGATATTTTTGAATAAATAATTCAATAATCCCCGACGGCAAAATAAATATTTCCATACACTTTTGAAAACTCTGGTTCGTCCTATATCACTATGTGATATCATTGTCTGCCCTTCATACAATAGTAAATATATACACGAGGACAGAAAATAAAAGAATGGAGGGTCAGAAAGTCTCGGAGGAACTGAACTTGTCTTTGTTTGTGTGTCGATATAGGTATTACAATCGCTATGAGTGGTACACCACGTCTTCCATTTTCATATTTGTATGAATGACGAACAGTTTTTTATCAATGAAATATTATTCACACATATTTAAAAAATTATATCAAGAACGCGAAATAAAAATGCAAAATTAACTTTCTTCAGAGTAACTTACAGTTCCTTCGTTTCATTTCCTCACAGTGTTTTCCGCTTTCTTTATTTTTAATTTCTTGTTTTATCAACTGTTCATTTTCGGGTGTACTTACATGCACTGAGATAACAATGGTATGCGGAAAGACACGAAACTCTGGGGGATATGAACTTCTCGAGCGCGAAGTGGTCGGAAAACGTCTCTGGAATTGCTGTGGAATGTGTTCAGTAGCAAAAAAAAGGGCCGGAGATATAGTTCGTGTGAGTCAGTGAGAGCGCGAGTGCGAGCAAGAGTTAATACCTAGTGTGCATCAACCAAAAGCATGGGTGAGACACGCCCAAAAACGGAAGAGGAAAAGGGCGAATAGTATCAGAGAGAAGGAGATGGGTTCTCTTTAAAGCGGAAAATCCTTGACAAAACGCTCGGATACGTCGTCGAGTAATGGTTTCACTTTGTACGCTCTGAGGAATACTTCCGGTTGCACGGGCCTCTGGAACAAAGGCATCAGAGGGAAATTTTGCAACTTGTGTGTGAGATGCACACTCAATTCACTGTGGGTCTTACAAAATTTCCTTATTCTACTTTGACTAATAATATCATCTAAATATTTCATACATTAAATTAAACGCATTCATATTTCCCGTACACTCTGGGAAAAATTTTTCAGTGTTGAATGGAGTTATGAAAGTCTGGATTTTTCTTTTACAACTTGACAATTTTATCTGAGAATAATAATCCACTGATGATCAATTCTCAGCAATATATAAAATCATGTGGATTGAAACATCATCGTACTGAGAATTGATGGGATGTCATTACTTCACTTTTCTTTTTACTCTGTTTTCTTTCCTCAGTCACTACTCAAACATTTCGCTCTCTCATGTATCCTTTTTCTCAGAAAGATTCGTAAAATTTGTCTTCGAGGCACATTCAACTTGGATGCTGTCATCGCTGTTGTTGTCAACGTGAATCTCGTTGGCACGTATCCAATCTTGTTGCTGGACAAATAATTTCAGGTGTTTGCCAACATCGTTTAATCTTCCGCGACGCCATCAACCATCACCCAACTAGTGAAAGTGTACATCTACCTTTTGATATGTATGCAGATGAATATATATGTACACATGTGAAAATAGGAGGGAGGTAAATTGATGCGATCACGTCATGTTGCGAAGAATAAGTGAGACTATATTCTCTCGTTTTCACTGCAAAGCTTCCTCGCTCATAATCTTGGTGGCATCCAAGATGAGTTAGAATGTGCGGGCGAGAGGGCCTTATGACAAATGGCTTTGGGTATAAGGGGTGGTAGGTGAACGGTCTGTGTTCGCAATGGCAGAAGTCAGAAGAGCCGTTCATTTTAGGGTGCAATTCTCCATACCACCATTGAGCTTCAAAACTGCTTTTCGAGTTTAAGGAGCCAAGCCAAACCTTGCGCCCATTTCTTCCTATTTTCATCCTCTTTTACCAATGAATTACGACAGTTACCTCCATCGATTCTTTATTCTCTTTATATTCCATTCTTGGATTTTCTATATGAATTTTTCCGAATTTCCCTGACAAATTGCTTCAAGAGAAAAAAAAAAGAAAGGAAAATAATGATATGGAATCAATTTTATAGAGACTATTCGTTCTCCTTTTGGAGATCTTTCATTGGAATTTGTCACATTTTTTTTTTGGGTGAAGGTGGAGAACGAATCTTACTCGAATGACACTTCATTCCTCATGGATTTTCATATCTAGAACTATGATGAGATGGAATTAGCTCGAAAAAAAAAGTCAAAGAAGTAAAACTGAAATTTTTCATATTTTTTTATTTCCCTCATAAATGATCAAAGACAATGTACACTTTGTAGCATATACACAATAATTTTTTCTTATTTCTCTCAATTGAACACCTTCTCACACATCCGCACCTCACAATTTTAATTTATACATATAAACTCCATTGTAATTATCAATCTTAAACCTAAATAAATTTTATCTTTCGTTTATTCATTCATTTATCAATATAATTCCGTCTTATTTTTCTTCCTTACCATTCCTTTTATCATTTTTATTTCTTTTCCGACCTTTTACATTTTTCCTCATCTCAATTTTTCATTTTACCCTTTGTGTTATGACATAATCAAACATACATAACGCAGGTGTATACGAACTCACGCAATCTTTCCTTTGCACCACCGTTTTATTTATTTTTTCTCGGTTGACGTGGTGAACATCGTCGTCGTCGTCGAATAGTGATTGCGTGCACTCGCAATTTTCAACGAAGAGCCCACTCGCTCCGTCCTGTGGGATTCTACATGGATGAACATTGCACACGCATACTATTTTTATAGTGCACACAACCAATGTCGATGTATTCAACTACAATATACCCTTATATGTACATATTCATACTCTGTTTTTTTTATTTTTTCTTTGTTGTACGTTACTACAGGTATAGAGAAGGCTCTTTCGCCCATGCATCTATGCTGCACCTTTGCTCTATCTCTCATACATGAGCATAAAGTGTTATATGCCTGGCGTTAAAATGAAAACACCATGCGAGAGAGGAAAGTCAGTCTCGCATTATGCAAAATCCATTCCAAGCCCACTGCATCTCACCCTCTTTCGTTTGTTTTTTTTTCTTCTTTGTATTTTTCCATGTATTTTTTTCTCTTTGGTAAATATTATGCGTCCGAGATATGACATAGTGTGTTGCATCATTTTATGTTGAGTATAGAATTTTTTCGTTTCACATGAATGTATTATCTTCGTTTGAGTTGAATTATTTTATACTTGTTCTTTTGTTTGATAATTGATTCCGAAGAAAAGGAAAATGGAGGAGTGAAAGAACAATACTTTAATGCTCCAATTATTTTCAATCAATCGTGATGTTTCATATTTTTCACAGTTTATGTGCAAAGTTGTAATAACTTAAGTATTATAGCGATAACATTTGAAACACGGGTAGTTTTCTTCGTTTGTATATGCTTGCTTTTCTGAATAGTGCGAAAATGAAATTTTTTTATAATTCAAGCGGAAATGAGAAAAATCATATCACGATTTTTATTCATTTTCACACAAGTTTTTGTTGCTATAATACAAAACGGAGATTGGTGGATAAGAAATTAATCGGAAAATTGCAGTGCTGTGAAATCCTAGAGCATGGTCCAAGTAATCCGGATAATATTCATGGAAACGAGGAAATTGCGGCTCTGATTCCATTGCATGTACGAATATATCTTTCCAATTGTATGTACATATAAACGTGTAACAATGCGCATACTTTGTGTGAATGTGTTGTCTATTTTTTTTTTATTCTGCTGCATTTTTTATTTCTCTCTCTTTCAATATTTTCTCTCTTCCCTTTTCGCGTTGGGAAATTGAAGCCGCGTTTGAGTCAGGGATGGTTGGATAAAATCTCGCTACTTGAACGCGGCAAGTCTTCAGAATCTTGAGATGGTAAATGCACAGAATGGGTATATGTGGATGGTTTAGTATGTGTGCGTATGCATGTGATAAAAACATGGGGTAGTACAGAAGAAGGAAAACAAAATAAAGTGGAAAAGATGCCTGAGGATCTTTACAATGCCATCACGTTCAGAGATTTTTCGAATTTGTTTTATCGAGTGTCTCGTTCTGCGCTTTTGTTTTAGTTGGAGTCACGTACACGGCCTAAATGTTCTCTTTTTTTTTTTTTTTCACTGTTCTGTTTTGTTTGCATCATCACAGTTTTGCTTCATCGCTCGAGGCACATATTTTTCCTTCTAAAGTAGAACGAGTGATTTGTTTATTTTTCAAACAACGTGTTTTTCAACATCAGCCGTGAGTTACTGTATGGAAATCATTGATTGACTCTATTTAGTTTTTCTGTTCGGTATCCATTTTCATGTTGCTTTTGTTGTGTGTTCTGTTTCGTATTTTTCAATTCACAATATTTGTGTGTGAGGCAACTAGGAAAATCATCATCGCTAAAATATTACAATTATTATTTGTAGATGTTGTTGCAATATACATAAATATTAATTTTTTGAGTAATTTTTTCAATATTTATGTATGCTTGGTTGCATTTTGTTTTTCCCGAACGCTCACTTCACATTTTAATTCTTTAAGTTATGCATTTACTATATTAGTATTTTCTTCTCCGTGCAGATATAACAAATAAATTTAGAATCGTGACATATTTATATATTTTCGTTTAAATTTTACATAATCAATGTTTGTGTAAATTCATTTACAATTTTTATTGGCTCGGCACAAACTTCATTGTGTTTCTATTTCTCCATAATTAATTTTTTTTTTTTTTTTCGTTTTTCATTTTTCATGACTAAATTTATCATGAGAATTTTTTCCATCGGATTATTATTAAATTTATACAACTATTATTACATATTTGTTTTTATTGATTAAATATATCATGAATTCATCGAATAAAATTGAGTGACCATCAATTTGTTGAGTAATGTAAATATATTCATTTTTTTTCTTTATTCTTTACTTTTCCTATCTATACATTAATAATTTTTCACTTGTTTCTCGATCAAATCAAGTAGAAAAAAAGTGTCCCAAAATTCGCGATGAGAATTGTTCGCAAAATCAAACGCGTTTCATCGTAAAAAAATAAATATGTGGAAAAAAATAAACAATAAAATGCATGATCGGGGATAAAAATCGAATATCCGGCAGCAGCCATCCGTTCACCATGATTCTCCTATATTCATGTATGTATATCTATATAAATATATAGTCACTGATCTTCCTCTAACTCTATCTCACTCTTTCAATTGCTATCTCGCGTTTTCCCACTCTTCTTCCGTCCGTAGAGCATCGGATCACCTCGCTGACGAGAAAAATTTCACCGGAAATCGAATCGGCCGTCGAAATTTTCCTATATATTCCCAAGGGTATCGAGATTGAAAAATCCAAAAACTCGTCGTATTTTTCCGAACGCCCTGGAGCCTTTTTTATTTTCATTTATTTATTTATCCATTTTTTTTTCCATTTCTTTTTTCATGCCCGTGTGCAATTCAACCAGCCGCAAAATTGAAATATCGATTGCATCGTCGAGTTGTGCAGAGGAATATTCAGCTGTATATTATTTGCAGCCACGTAAAAACATCAGTGTAACGTTTGCTGGCAAACAGAAGGAAAAAGTTTTGCTTCGGGTTCGCCTCGTATGCACTGGATGTATCTACATGTATATAAATATAAACATATGTATATAAAGTACATGTGAACTCGAGAAGTTGAGCGTAATGTTCCCATGAAATAGTCGAGATGAATTCTCCCATAGATCCAATTTCATTTCATCCAATGTCTGTCCCTAAAGTCACATTATTCGCATTGTGTCGTTCGGTTTTATATTTGAAGAGACCATTCAGCCACTGACTGTATATGAAAATTAATATTTCAACAGCACGAGAAAAGAATTCTGAAGAAAAAGAAATGCAGATGTAAAAGACATTTTGCAGACAGTTCAAAAAAAGGCGAAATGAAAATCCGTAATAGTAACCTACTTTTTCCATTTACATAAAAATAAAGAGGGGAAAAAGTGACGTCTCTATTTTTTATGAATCTTCATAATTCGTTAGAATAGAAAAAATTTTGCTCAACTTAATTCATTCGACATTTGAAAATTGTGCAGTTATTGATAGAGAAAATAATTCGCAATTTCTTCATTTGATTAATTAATTGTCATTTTGCAATCCCCGATTCAACTCTAACAATAATGACTATCAAATAATATTTTTTTCAAGAGAATTAACGAATTAACACACTTGATAAACATGTCGAGAATCAATAATATGATCAATTAAAAATTAATGATGGGCGAATGGAGATTAAATGTGTTGAAATAAATCGAGTTAATAAAATGCTCAATGCGTGAACAGACATCTTCAATCGCAAACTTGTATACAAGTACACATATATGTATACCAATAAAAAATTAATATTTGAATGTTGTGCAGAAAATTTAATAACGAGCCATCGATTAACAATATATCGGCAACGATAGTTCTTCTGGTTTATGTGCAGTGATAAATTCGACGACTAAACATTATCATACACATTTATATATACATACATATGCATATATATGCACATTAGATTAAAGAAGAATGAAGAGAACCGATTACACATCATGCACACGACATAATTTTATGACGCAAAATGGAAATATATATGAGAATAAAGTGATGAAATACGCTTTGGTGATATGTGCAGCGAGGCCAGTCGCGGCGTTATATTTCCTTAAATTTATATTTTTCCTCATTCAATATATCCGCATCAAAAAAAGAAAGAAATGTGGAACTTGAATTGAGTTGATAATGCTTGAATATCTGAGTTGATAAATGATAAATGTTCAAGTGGAAGTAAGATGAATAATGATGGTGAACTGTCGATCGTGAGAGAAAAATAATGAGGAGATCGCGAGAGTTTCTTTCATCAGTTATAAATCAAATGAAAGATATTCTCATTTCAATTGAAAAGTAAATGTGGGTTCGTGAGAGCTCTATAAATATAGTGAAAATAATTTTTTACAGGATTTCTACGGTTATTCATTTCAGAATGATTTTTCCTTTGTTTAATTCAGATATTCAGCTGAGATTATCTAAATTCAAGTTCCGAGTCTTTCATTTTTATATGTAAATATTCGATTCGCTTTTCGCTCCTTCGAATATTTTTCAATACACTCCATGTCCATTTTCACGAATTTATTGGTTATTTTAATTTACAATCATTCTTGTTTGTGACAGTCACTTAATTAAATATCTCTTTAGATTCTCGTGCATCCTTCACTTAATCTACAATATTTTCATTCCATATGTATATTATCGTTATAATTATTAATTGTTAAATAATATTTGTTACATCTAATTTTTTTTTTCGCATTCATTCTCCATCTTTTATTCACTTTACAATTATATTTATATCACTCTCGCTATTATTTATACTTTCTCTCACGTGGCTATAGACATGAATGGAAAGTATTTGCAACAAAGATATTGATCTTGATTAGTTTAATATTTGGTCAACGTTGGACAGAAATCATTTTATGTTCTTCAATTTAATTGAGAAGTTGTAGATATATAAAAATGATTCAATTCCAAATATTTTGGCGATCTGTGTGTACATTTAATTATTGAGTATTTTATTTTCATTTGTTGTTTTTGACTTCCGATTAAATTTTCATAATGAAAATTCTACAATTCGTTGAACGCAATAATAAAAATGTGACAATTAAACTGAGTAACAGCAATTAGTGGTTGGTCTTTGAAATGAATTTGTATATTCCTGTCATTGCTTTTAGGTTGGATGAATGTAATGGAAATTTTTATCCGATATTGTATGTTCACGCATATGTAAATGTGAATGCTGTCGTATCGGATATTCGAAAATTGAATCTAATTTCACATTTTTTTCAGTCGAGTGAATTAAATACACAGAAATGAAAAGTGATTATTAATTTAATCAAGGCAATTATCTGTTTGGTTAATTACTTTGCATGTTATTTCAGCAATGATACATACAAATAAAATTAGTAGTTAAAAATTTGGTTAATCCAATATTCGTAAATGTATTCAGTCTTTGAATTGATGAAATCAACACATATTAATTAAACAATTTTGGTAATGAAATTGATTTTCTATCGTCATTTGTTTCTCTTCAACTCTATCACCATCAAAACACATTTCCCATCACGATTGCTTGCACCAAAGTCTAGAAACATTTTCAATAGAGAATAAACTGGTGACAATAAGGGGAGAGAAAAAAAATAAAAATGAAATATTTGGATAGATAATTTTTTTACCTACGCAAATTTCTTCGTAGAGTGTAATTGAATCGATAAAACAATTCATTTTGTTCATGTAAAATATTAATCAGCACTGATACTTTCCATTCACATTCATTATCTCCTTTAACGGCATCTGAATGACTGCAATAAACAACTATTAATTCGAAATAGTTGACAATTTCAATTGGACACTGGACATAATAATTATGACTCCTCATTACGACATGTAATATCATCTCAATCATCAATAATTAATCATCACGTAAATGTGACAATAAAGACAATCGCTATCACCATACAATTCAATCTTAATGTACATCCTGTGCTATCAACATTATGAAGATTACCAGAGCTCAATGGCTGATTATTGACATGATTCATTCGCACTTCTCTCTCTGCTGCATAAGAACGTGATCCAACTTTAGCAACACATCGAATCATCACAGCACCACCACCACCAGAGAAATGATTTGTTTCAGCTTGGAGTCGTAACCCACGAATTACTGGGGCACCTGCTGATGATTTTGACGACACTGTACGATACATCACCATGTGCTCTTTCGCAACCTGCAGTTAAATCAAGACAAAAATGTTTTGTATTAATTGACAAGTAAATCACATTCAGTTAACAAAATCTTCCGATCAAAACTACATCCACAAATGAAATTACAGCTCTTTATAATAATTCTTCAAATATTTCGTGTATGAAAAATTGTATTGAAATTTTGTTGATTCGAATAAAAAAATAACGACCGATAATCGTTTAAAAATTCAGTCATTTTTATTTCTTTATTGTCTGTGGTGCAATGAAATATATTTACATGATTCAGATGGGATAGAATTTTATTCGGAGCAATAAGGGTGAAAAGGGGGCGGTAACAGTAACGAAGAAGAGAAATACGTCGACAAAGGCGTGCGCAAAGAAGGGATGAGAAAAAGACGTCGTAAGGAATATTTCTTGCATGCACTTTTCTTTCGCTTCCAAATTACGGTCAAAGTCTTGGCGTTGCGCCACACGTCGGGTTGAAATAAGGTACGAAGAATGTCTTACTGGCTCCTGAATAAACCCACCAATGTATATGTATACATATACTGCTTTTCGTTTGTCTGTGTTCTTCATTCTTGCATATCTATATATCTATGTATTTCTCACTCTCATTCTCTCATTTTCATTGCCGACGTGTCCTATGAGATTTACGCCCGTTACCGGCATTCGTCTTGCGATTAATCGAGCGTGTTGTGCACGATTCGAGGGCTATCAATTGCCATGAAATATTAATAATATCCAAGATGATCTGTTAAATATAATGGCGACAGCTGTCGGAAATTTATTAAACGGATATGAAATTTATTGTTTTTATTATCAATGAATTTGTGATATTGATATTTATTTGGGAGGAGTGTGTGGGATACAAAACAGTGAATTGCTGAGGAAAAATACCAAGGCACTCAATGTTGATCCATGTTATCAATAAAATGTTGAAGTATAGTCTGACTATTACAGTTTCTTCTACTTTCTTTGATTATTTTGCAATATAATCGAGAATTGTAGTTTAAATAACAGGCAGATGTGAGAAGTAGAATGTAATTATATTTGAGTGAGAACAACAAGTTCAAAACGCATACAAACTTGTATTGAAATAAATTCACTACGTGAATAAATTACTAAAAGCATTTCCACATTTTACATTTGTGTATTGCAACAGTCATGAACGAAATTGGACAAACATTTATTATTTGTTCAATTAAAAGAGAAGAAAAAGAAAATCGTCGTATAATAATTTCTGTCACAATATTTTCAAGTGATACTGTATAATAAATTTAATAAATATGTGAATATTTCTTGCACTGTGATCTGCTGAAGTGAATAAAAAAAGAGAAATATAAATAAAGCTCATCCGACGTAATTCGAACATTCGCGGTAGAGAAACGTAATTCATGGCACTGTACTTCCGAGTTTCACCCACACATAAACTCACATTTATATCCTTTATATATTTACTCTGTTATATACACAGTCATTCTCTCTGCGTCCGAGATCCTTCCCGTTTCGCCTCACGCCCGGAAAATCCAAGTGTCTCGTCGAGACGATATGAGCCGCGACGTGTGAGTAATATATAGACATATAAGCTAAAGGTATGAAATATCAGAGAACGTGAGTGGATATGTTTGTGTGCGTTTCATATACACGTTATGTATTGCATCGTCTGACAAGGAGAATCCGTTTAATGACTCTGTGCTTGTGAGCTTGATTTTCTAGCGAACAACACGACAGACATGGATTTAAACTGACGATCAGTTCAGCAATTGTGGTGATTATAAACAGCTTCATTCAATCTGGTGTTTTTCTTGGAGATATTTCTACCATTTCATTAATATGAAATTATAATGAAATATTCCATCGCATTGATTTAATCTATGGCACTAGAAAATCTTTTTTCTTCGTCAGAAATGATCGATGAATTTTGTCCAGAATCAAAATTCATTTGAGAAGATCAACATCTCAACCACCAACTTTCTTTTATACTTTCCAAATAATATCACATGGCAAATGTTTTATTTTCTTATACAACTACTCAAAATATCTGAAACAATTTTTCATCACTGTATTGTGTACTTATATAAAAGCTTTCGTAACATATAAATCCACAGCATAAACTTGTAAAATTAATTACTTTGTTTTCCACTGTCTTCTGTGCAAATAATTCAAGTTTAAATTTAATAATATCTCATTAAATATTTTGTCCCTTCAATTCAAACTTTGGAATATAATCCTAGATGTTTTGTACATGCTGTATAAAATGAAGGAGAACATAAATAATATTCGACATTGTCCAACAATTCTCAATGGAATCTCATCCATTACTGACTTCCTTCCGTTTCCCATTTTTTCTTATTCATTCTCATTATCATTACTATCCTTTTTTTATTTTTTTCTCTTCTATTTCACTACTTTCTTTTTCTAATTGCAAATGAAAATTATATACGGAGTTTGTGTGCTAAAGTTTTGAACAACTTTTATTTAATCTCATAAATTGTTGAGCTACCGCCCAATGCTAATTTCTCAACTGCCTCTCTCTCTCTCTCATCTCTACCAACATTTCCACCGCCTGCTTCTTTAGGCCCTGAAGCACATCATTTCTCTTAGCCTAATCTCTCGCGTATCTTTGTCATGGTGTAGATATTTCTCTCGCACCTTCACTTCACCAGCGCCATGTTCATTCTCTCGTCGGTACCATCACCACGGCAGAGATTAAGTGGCCAAGCGGCGACGCTCTGAACTTCATACATTATTGACCCCCGTCTGTCCATTCCGTTTTGTCAGAGAGCAAGAGAGAATAAGATGGAAAATGAAAGGATGGAAAAAGGATGGTAGGGCGTGTTATAGAAGCTCCATCCGTAACCCCGAAGGGATTTTTGCGGGGAAAACTGCAAAAGCAATCAGGCCAAAGAGGCGTTTCTATATACTGTGAGAATTTTCTTTTCACCATGATGCTGCTGCTGTTGTTGCTGATGCACCTCCACTATCACCCTCTTTCTCTTTCTTATTTTTTTGCACCACTCACTCACCTCGTAAATCTTTTGTTTTTCTATCCTTTCCATTTTATTTCACAGTATTTTCTCAGTGTTATTTTCACTTACGATCATCTTCATTTTCTCATACTCATTCTCAACAATCCCCTCACGTTCTTATACCATTGTTCGTTTTGCACATGAAGTAACGGGCAATTTTCTTTTTCACAATTGAAAAATAACATCTGTGAATAGTGTCTGAGTGTATTTTCCATCAATGACATTAAAATATATATGGGAATAGCAAATAACGTCATGGCACCAACAGAATACAGAGGAATTCTGATCATAAATTGTCTGTTTGATATTTTCTACTATTTGACATCAGTTCATCTCAATTGATCCATTTCAACTGTATCAATTAAGTGGAATGTGCAATATTGACAGCCTCGATGTTGAAATTATTTATTGAGGCGACTTTTTAATTCAAACATATTAATATTTGTACATATAGAGATTGCTGATTGAACCTAATTGCAAATTACGGAACCGACACCAGATGTATTAATACCCTTCGTTACATTTCACGTCTGCGTGTGCACAATCACCGTTGATGCTTTGCCTCGTTTCTCGTGTCTGGATATATACGAAGCTTGCAACAAACATCGTGTGTATATGTTTGGAATGTCGCACATTCATTTGCACACGACGATGAAAATGTTCAGGTTACACGTCGGGCGTATACGGTTTGATTAGTCGCTATTACCACGACATGAAACACTGAATAATTCATTTCAATGTGCTATTGACGTGATTGGATGCGTATCAATGCTAGCAGAGTCTTCTCATATATTATTGTGTGATAAAAATTATTTACATCTCTTCATCTTATTTATTCTTTCGATATCCTACACGCACATCCGCATTTCGTTTTCCACATTTTTTATTTTTATTCATACTGGAACTTGTCTCATTGTTGAATTCATTTCGCTTATTGTTAGACTGAAGAGATTGAAAATTCATTTCTTCTGTCATCTCGTTCACAGCTCAATCTTTGAACAATATTCAATTCATTTTTTTAACAAATGACTCGTCATAATAATTGTGGATAGAATTTAATATGCTGGTTAATCCATTCTTCATTTTTAGTATCTGGTGATGAAGCAAGATAAAAGAGCGCAACTTGTATTTTCTCTCAGCACATTAAAATGTTGCTTCGTGTACCGTGCAACAGGAGAAGAACAAGTGTATAAAGATGAGTATATATATCAACAAGTTCTCCTTATCCGTATAGAAGAATTATGGGGAAAGAATGAACGAGGATGAAATGCTGAGACCTCGAGTTAAGTCACGCAAGCCTTTGTCTTCCTCGGAAAATTAGGCGAGACTCTATACAACAGTTCCGTCTACCGCCATTCTCCTCATTTCTGTATACCGCCACCTTATTCTTTTTCATGTATATACAGATATAGATGGATCCCTCGTGTACATCAGACCAAATGTCCCGTGTACAACTCCCACGATAATTCTCCTCCTTACTTTTATACCTTCATTTTTTGTTTTTCTTGGACTTGCCTCTTTTTTTTCCCCTTTTGTGTGGCCACTTTACCTTTGTTCTCTTCCCCGAGAGCATTTGTGTTTTTATTATTATTTTTTTTTTTACTTTCCCATTCACAAAGAATTCAGTACAAAGCCGAAGTATATCAGTGGGTATCCTCAATGCGTGGCAAAGAAAGAAATATCGTGAGTGTGGATATCCTTTGAATGGTAAGTTTAAGTTTTTGTGATGGGAAAAAAAAAATGTTTAAGTATCATTGTAAAGGGTGAAATTCTTTGATAAATTTTTTATTGAGTATTACAGAATCACTTATTGAATTTTGTGACTAAATGTAATGATTAAAAGTGTAACAGCGTGGTAGGACTTGAGCCAACTGTTAACTCTATTTTGAAAACTATTCGCGTCTCTCATTTATAAGCTCTCCAATTGTTTGAGATTGCTCTCACCTAACTTTGATATAATAAGGATTTAATAGTACTTATCTTAATAACGTTTAACAGTTTACAAACAGTCTCATTTTATGCACTTGGATTTTCTGACATAAATCGAACCTCAAAATGAGTTTAAGAAGATTAGAAAAGAATGAAAAATCTGGACTTTTATAATTATTGACGATTTTATTTTCTCTTACTCAAACTACGTTGCCCTTTCTTGTGAAAGATCATGAATAATTGTTACTCATTGATGAAATCATGAAGAGACGGGAAATTTTTGGAATTTTACTTCTGAATTAGTTCCTGATCAAATCAAACATTTTATTGCAATTATGTCATCACACAAATACCATTTCAATATTTGTATAAATGCACATGTAAACTTCATTAATATACGAGTCTATCGATTCATCTCATCCAAAACGAACTACGCAATTTAGTCGCCAGGTCGAGTATGGGAGTTTATCCTTTCCACGTGACATGGAATATCGATGAGAATAGATTGAGAACGATGGTCCGATATCCGATAGTGTTCGTGTCGAATATACTCAAGTTCGCGTGGAATAATCACGTTATGGGGATGCGCATCGGGTACGTCGTAGATGAGATGAGTTGGTGTGGATCAGGTTACGGTAACAACGATGGTCATTGCTGTACGTTTGAACAACGAAATTAACTAACGAGTAGACGACCATCAACTTAATGCATTAAATATAAAAGTGTACGTGTGTAAAGGTATTAATTCCCGTTTCAAGGTATGTTCATCTGTGTCAGCTCCAAATATTTCTACATTTTATAAAAATTTCGTTTACAGTCTCATGATTTATGGCAAAGTTCTCTCATTTAACTTCTCGTCATTCTCCATAAACTATTTAATTGACTGGGGAGACATTTTTTTTTGTTTCAATTTTATCTTTTTGTTTTTTATATTTTTTTTTTTTATAACCTGACGACCGTGTCTCGAGGGAGAAATTATATACAGTGTGTATATGTATGTGAGTTTTCATAGTGTTTGAATATACCTGATCACATGGGACTCTGTTAAATGCATCGCATGTCAAACTTAATAATATATAAGTTGACATTTATATTTCCCCGACATATTCACATTTTATGCGATATTTTGTGGCGCTTCTGAGCAAAGTTATTCGATTAGGTGCAATGAGTTTTAGTTAAAAGCGACGGATGACGTTGATAAAACTCATCAGTATATTCTAGCTAATGACAAAATTTTGCAAGTTTGATATTAGCCAAACAGACTGTAATACCAATGGTAAAATAAATGTTTATCATTTGTTGAATATTATTTTTATAGAAATATGG
The DNA here is from genome assembly GCA_018881525.1 of Meteorus sp. PSUC_FEM 10030008. Taxonomy (NCBI): domain Eukaryota; kingdom Metazoa; phylum Arthropoda; class Insecta; order Hymenoptera; family Braconidae; genus Meteorus; species Meteorus sp. PSUC_FEM 10030008. The sequence continues at coordinate 58,412 of JABMBR010005451.1, forward strand.
TAAAAATTCAACATCACACAGGATTAATCATTTGCTCGTCTATTCGTAACTCTCATCTCAGTATATCAATTATATTCTCGGTAATAAACTGCAGATCTTCATTACGAATATCAAAAATGCCATCGTTCATGTTCGTGCAAGTCGCCATGTTGAATGGTGTATTTTTTTTTTTTTAGAAATAAAAAAAAAGACTTTGGACATAGCAATGTATGGATTTGTGATGGCATTGGCAATTCGACGATGACTAACGGGCATCTATCAACACGCTTGGACGTTCTGGATGAGAGGACAGCCGAGATGTGAATATATACACGCGTATGAGGAGACGGGAGCAATAAAGCAATGGAGTATGTGCGAGAAACGAAAAAAAAAAAAAAATGATCGGAACGTATATATATATAAATAGTAAAATGTGAAGGTGAGCGGAATGAATCGCCCTCGTCACCTCGTTATCGAGAGCTACCTATCGCCAACGCTTATCTAGCTGGCCAACCACATTTCAACGATACGTGCCGATACCAGCTGGCAATCGGTGAAAGTATATATGTACGTTCTATTCATTGTTTTTTTTTCTATGTCATGTCAATTTTTATTTTTCATTGTTTTTTTCTGCCAATCCAGAGATATTTGCGCTTTTTCACGTGTTACCGATTAAAAATCATTGGACTCATATATCAGTCGTTCTGACAATGGTTGTGTGATTTTCAGATAGAGAGAATTTTTTTCTATGTGTGATGATTCTGTTCTTTTTTTCTCTTTTCATTTATTGTTCAGTTATTTTATAAACAATTGCAGAATTATTTTGTGTTGTTATTAGTATTGGAGCAATGATTGGTTGAAAATGTAACAAGCTCGAAATTATTGGGGTTGTGTAAATAGGTTTGGCGGAAAAAGCTGGAGTGAACTATTTTATTTATAGAATTGGTTGATAACAACACTGGTCGGTGATAAAATTCGGGTTGATTTGCGGACCAGAGTCGACTTCCCAGGGGTCACGAAATATACATCTCCAAATAATTATTCCTCGGCCAAAAATCATCGTAAAAACTCGTTCAAAATATATTTTTCATCAGGAAGGCAAGTTCTATGCAACGCAATAACAAACACTGCTGCAGCTACCTCAGGAGGCTACTTCCTCAACGGTGGGGAAAAACGCTGTGTTTGCAATTGCGTTGGATAGTGCTCGTCTTCTCGACGAAAATGCTCCTTCTGGCGACTTTCTATGACCATTTTTGGCCAAGGAAAAACGAATTGAAGTGTTGGATTTGTGCACCAAAATTTGGGCTCCAGAGGGGCACAAAGTTCATAACTTCAATTCGTTTTTTCTCGGCAAAAAAACATCGTAGGAAGTCGTTCGTGGACGAAAAGGGATGGAGAAAAATCAGTGTGTTAAACTGCATACAATACTGCTTCGAAATTTTTTTCCTTATATATCACATTATAAATTTCGTATGTAGGTTTATATAATAGAAATATCTAAAGTTATGCTTCCTGAGATTTTGCGAAAATTCATAACCCGGCTGACCGATAAAATTCGTGTACTTTTTTATTCCTTCTCCGCTTTTTTTTTCCAATATCCTCTTCTCTTTTGTAGTAACACACCCACGAGAATATCCGAAAAGTTTACGGTATCGTGATTGTGGAAAATGCGGTGGTGTGATAGAGATGGAAAACGATTGGTCCGTGTGGTACACCCAATATAGACCACACATATATTCCTGAACTTTTATGTCACAGTCTGTATGATATATAACACGACAATATATATTGTGAAATATGTCTGAATAAAAATGGAGGTAATATATAAACATATTGAGATTCCTGCCAGACTATTGGATTCATGAATTGAAATTGGACATTAAAAACTTGATTGTTCTATTGAATTTCTTATTCATTCTATGTTTCATTATGGAAATGGCCAATTTTCAAACTGATTCAATTTCATGCAAATTGACAGAATACACTTCGCACCGGCATCAAATGAAATAAACCGAATGAATTAAAGCCATAACATCAAAAGACACCAAAAGAATCATAAAAAAAATTCCAGCCGCAATTATTTTATTGAAAAAATTGATTTATATCTGTGAAATATTAATTCTATATTTACATGCACCAGTTGAATTTATGTTGGACATCCTGTGGATTATTTTCAACCTCGAATATTATATCATCGACAATATCAAAGTTTTTATTTCTCTCCACTCATCTCTCAAGTGATTATTCAATATTATTCTTCTTTAAACGTACTGAAGCCTTAAATAATTTCATTTTTTTCTCCCGCATTCTGATATTTCGAATCTGTTTATCATGTCGTTATCGCTTATCCACAAAAATTCATGAGTCAGTGTTTACGACTCTTCTGTGTATCCATTCACGGTCTAGGAAAAATCGGAAAACGATCCTCTAGAGAGGGTGCGCACACACGCGCTTTTTCTATCATACACCCCCTCCCACATTCACACACATACACCAACCTCTATACACGTTATCATCCTCATCTTTTTCTCACTTTTCACCTCTCCACTGTTCTATTTTTCTCCCACCTCTTGCACAAGATGAGTTCTTGCATATCCATACAATATACCATATCAATTGATGTATGAAACGTGAATTGGAATTTAAAGAGTTTAATAAACTTTTCTACATGTCCAAACTCCGTACGTGAATATCAAAATTCCATATGTTATAAATAAAAGAAAAAAAGTATTGACAGAAAGAGCGTGAGAAAAATCAACATAAAACTGTTCATTCATGTACACAGCTGCATCGTTTTCATATTTAACAAATTGAAGTGTTACATTTGTACACATAACCTCTCTCTGGTACTGATTTAAAATTCACATATGAATTCAAAGTATGAAACATGAATGTAACGAGGATGAAATCGGTCGTGAGAGGATGGCAAATAGGGCTGAGTACTTGTGCAGAGTACACATTGCGAATTGCTCTTGTGAAGCATTTCAGCCCTCGGGTCATATTCAATGAATTTAACGAGGACAGGACATCGATCGACATTAATACTGCTTATCCAATTAGTCGATAGTAAACGACGACCGATTGTGCAACATATATCCATACTGATGGCACAGCATTACATAATACATATATGCGGGAATATGTGGAATTGGTGTGGGTAACTCTTCTGTGAAGGTAACATGTCTCGGGTGGCTATTACACAGCGTCTTCTACAATTTGAATGAGGATTATCGTTACTGGAATAACGATGGTGGAGTATAAGGAATTGCGGATACGCTGCTAAGCGAAATAGCTAATGCCAATGTGCATGAAATTGATTATGAACGTGCATGGACATCGTATCGCGTATCAACCGCATTTCACCTGCATTTCATTGTGTCTGTGTATATTTTGTACGTGTGCGTTGCATGATTCTGTCTAATGTCTAATTTATCTCCCTTCCTCACTCGAGCACGCTTGCTCTGACTCTATCCGGACGTAATTTGCCTTTGATTACAATGACATTCGATCGATTTCGCATAACAAACCCGGCTGTAGTTAGCCCATTATTATGGTTGATTAATTTCGATTAATATGTATTAGCTATTGTAACGTAGATGTAGTGAATGGGATGTTGAGGGTCCTGGTGGATAAATGCAAGTCAGTGAGTAGAGGAAAAGGAAGTAGATCATTTGGAAAATTGTCGTGGCGTGTGTGAACGTGTTGTTGGAATTGTTTTACTGGTCAGGTCGGATTATTTGAGAGATTAATTCGAAGAATTTTCGTTTCACATAATTTCCAAGCAGGAAATAAAATTGGAATATCAAAAATATTAATGGATTTGAATTTGAAAGATCAAGGCGAAAATTAAAGAGTCAAGTGCATTGTCGACTGGAAGTAAAGTTTGCATCTTTTGAGATATTTTAAGTATAAATAATAGAACAGTTGTTACGAAGAACTTTGTTTCGTTAACGTTGAAGTTTTCTACAAACACTGAATTTAAATCACAACCACAATGCTCACAATTTCGAATAATAGACGAAGCATATTTACTTTGATTAAATATGAATTAATATTTTTCCCTTAGTATACAGTAGAATTTAATGACACAATCACAAAGGTGAGATGAATAAGAGAGTAGAGAGTTTTCTTTAAAAAAAAAACCCGTTCAACAATTCAAACTCTGATTTTGTAGGTTCAAAAACGAATGGCATCAATTACCTTTTCAATTCAACGTTATTTCATTATCAATTCATCAGTCTCCACCGGAGTTTTTAAAGATGACTAGCCAAACTCATGTACTTGAATTTATTCTCATTAAATCCGTCGATCAAAAACTTTTTCCTCAGTCTCAACAACTCTCTCTGATCTGCTATCGAACGTTATTTATAGCAACACTTTACAATCGTAATTTCGTAAATCAGTTGAATTGCAGTCAGCAAATCTGGGGTTAAATTTCACATTTGGGAATAATTGGAAGTCCCCTGCAGTATACATGTACAGGGTGGAATGTATATGTAACTCTTGACCGATGTTATACACTCGGTCTTGTCTGATGTGTACGATATACATTGTGACTCTATCGTCTTGCTCACTCTCCCTCGTTCATTCTCTATTCCTCTCGGGGGTAATTCGAACAGTTGCTTTAATGTACTTTACCGGTTTGCCGTTGATGGTCCAGTGCAGATTCGCCTTTGGTACAGAAGGCCAGGCAGTACAGTTTGCTGTCACGTTTTCTCCTACTGCGTAATGGGACGACAGCCCGGTAATTTCAGGTCCTCGATCTGGTAGGGCTGAAAATGTAATTTCATTCTGTTTCAAAATGTTGTTTACTTGCAATAAGAAACTTCACGAGAGGTGGAGGTAATGTAGTGTGCGGCAGGCAAGTTCATTCATTTCGGAGGGTTGGAAATGCTTTGAAAGTTCTTGATCAGTTCCGTTGAAAATATAAATATATATTTACATATATACATGTCTATGTATATAAGCGCATAAATATTTAAGAATAAGTTGGAAGAAGTTGCCAGATGGGATGTAGGGACAAAGGGTGACAGAAGAGAACGGAGAAAATAAGTTTCATGAAAAATATGCGAAAAAAAATGTGTGAGAAAGAGGAGTAAATTTTTGATCAACATCAGACAGCTTGCGCGAACTACAAAGAAGAATTGAACGGTGCTTTGTGTATCGAATTTTATGTAAAACTTGTATCGTTCATCAGCATAACGCTGATGAATAATCCAAAATAATGACAATCATGATGATATTCTATCCCACTCTCGACAAGTTCATGCACGTTCAATTCTTCTAATGCCACCTTTGATCTCATTGAAAGTATGAGGAAAATTTTATTTTTCCCTCATTTTGATGATTTGTTTAGAGAGTAAACTCAACGATGGAGTTTACTCTCTCTAGCCTTCTATCAAGTGCTCATGTCGAATTATCTTGTAATTCAATTATATTGAAGACAATGTTTCTCTGGATATTGTTGAGTGAATAATTCAATCAGCACTTTCTCTATATCATAAACCCACAAGGAGTGGAATAGATTGAGAGACTGCATCCAACTCTCCATCGATCACTCAATTTATCAGTTTATTGACCAGTAGCTGGGTATGTCGAGAGGTAATTGGCACTTGGGATTATGAGGGACATTCGGCCATTTCGCTGGCTTTCGAATGCTCAATTAAACATCCCCTGTTGTTTGCGCGTGGAAGTGAACCAATGAGAGAATTACCGTGAAGGACATATATATATATATATATATATGTACATTACACATTAGGATGAAAACTGAAACCCGATCCATTATCGCCTTTCCAACTGCATTTTCACCCCTATTGGCTAATTATTCCAAATGATGTTAACTTCATTTCGACAATTCCTGTGACACATAAAAATTATCGGTTGAACATTTTCCTAAATTGCTGTTTCAAAGTATGAATTTATTTCTCCAGGTTGAAGTTGCATGGAAGATTTATTCGTTTTCTTCCTCATTTCTCAAACATATTTTTTTCAATTTTACTTCAGGGGAGTAACATCACGTCATTATGTTTTGAATCTCATCACCCTTACGGGCAAATTGACGAATATATTGACTCTGACAAATATATGTGTACAGAGTATCAATTCTAAGTAGCGTCTTTGGTTGGAGGATTTGTGTGTGACTGGGAGATGAAGTGGAATTGCACAAATATTTCACTTTGAAACATTTGTCAAGATATATACACAGATATATAACATAACTCTTGGGGGCTTTTGCATTTCAATTTTTGTCTTTCACCACCGTCTTCCTTTCATTTATTATTATTCTTTTTTTTTCCACTGCCGCTTTCCTTCTTCATTTGCTTTTTTTTTCTTCTTCCTTTTTCTCTCACAATTTTCTTCCATAACGTATTTCACGTAATTTTTTCCATCATCGCAATAACTGCGTTCGTAAAAGTCTCGAGGGTACATGCGCTTATATCGAGATCGACATTGAAGGAAGGGTGAGTGAGAGAGTTATATACGAAGTCAGGGAATGGAAACGGGTTACTTTACCGGAAGGAGCTTGACGTCGTTTCTCCTGGTTTTTCCTTCTTCACACCATTCTCTTTGAACGACATAGAGCATGAATATTTATAGGTTCATGAATATTTACGGGTTACTCAAAAGTACGTGTACCGGTCGCTGGTTTTGAGTGTGTATATATGACAATATAGTTCACCCAATACCATTGCGCACCGTCTAGCGTTATAACGAAAACCAACCAGACGTATATCTCCCGTTGCCTATATCCACTTTGGTCGTGTGTATGCATATATATATATTCTATAGCTTGTATAATGTTGTGTATACGTACATGCGAAGCTGCCGGAAAATGGAAATACTTTTATCACTGCAAGAATTTGCAAGACAAATGCCACCCTTGAATCCACCGTACTCGCGAAACATTAATCACTGTGTTAATCTTTTTATCGAGATATGTTTCTTCAACAGTTAATTACACACGTAAGTTTTTATTTGTATTTGTTATATGGATTGATTTAATTTATGGTTTGAAGGGGATGTTTGCCATGTGTAAGGGTGGATTTTTTTATTTATCTGCAATGGGATTTGGTAATTTTTATGGGTTCTGTGCGGTAATTTATAATAGAACATTAATTTGGGCTTCTGTTTTTATTCCAGTGTATCCCGACGGTTGTGTGGATTGTTAATTATAATTCATGAAATGAGTGATAAAAAATTTTGGGGATTATTTTTTCTTTCTCTTCGCTTTAATATAATGGGAACGATATGATTGATGTTTCTCCTCAATAAATTAATCTTATCGTGATATTTTATGTTTACAACTCATTGGGAATTAATTGATTTTCCTGTGAATACTGTGAATGTTCTGTGTTCAATAAAATTCTAATAAGTTACTTGATGCAGTAAATTACCATCGTTATATAGAGTTCTATATATAGATACAATAAATATATATGGATTCAATGCTTGTTATCTTGCATAACGACATCTCTTGAACCACGTGTAAGAGAAAAGGACTTTTCAATCGTTACTGCGATTTTTCTTATTCATTTTACTTTTTACTCCTCTTCTATTTCTTATACAAGAGAAGTCTCCCATTGTGAACGATTGTTCGAAGGATTCACAAGAATCAACTGACAGGAAATTGGATTTTTCATTCGTTTCTACTTCACTTTTTGACTTCTCAACTATCCAACTTTTTCATGTATACTTTGCAAGTTGGTAGAGAAAAAAATAAAAGAGAAAGAAATCTGTGGAAAATACCTGGTCTATTGTACGTTTTATTGCCTTTCAAATACCAGATATTTGCTATTAAATTACGTCCATTTTCATGTGTATGTTTTCATTGTACTTGTACAAATTAGTTGAGCGGCCATTCAGGGCTCAGAAATTGAGTTGCGCCCGCCTCTATCATTGTTAACAAAGTGGCCTAATTGAATTATTCGTTGTATTCAACCTATAAAAGCAGTCATCCATGATATTCGAAATGCCACTCATTTAGTTTGCGAATTGTCTCTTATATGTGTTGGTTTCATTCAGTTGTCCATGTTCACTTGAGCACATTTCGTTGTATTATGCTGAATTCTTTCCACTATATGAATTGATGCATTTACCTCTTCATATTCAACAATCATTATTCAAATTGGTTCTCCCGACTTCATGAATGATCAGTTTTTTGCCAGTTTATTGATGAACGAATAAGCACATGTTATTGGAAAAAAAAATCTTCTTATTTTTCTTTTAATGATCGATATGGATACACTCACTTCTCCGCAATTTTATGAATATTGAAACACATTCATGTAAAAACTAGAGAAAAAGTATCGTTTGCGTATAATAACAGAGAACATCGAAAGTATATATTAACTCGAAAGTTTTTAACAGAAGTGCACATGTACAGACATTCTACTACCGTGTACATACCATTACGAGTTTTCGTAACCATTTCGATTCCATTACTCGAGGCATTTCTTGAAGAACATTTGATATCTAAACATTTCATATGACTCGTAAATGTTCTGTCAGATTTATTTTTATTCTGTTTTCGTTTTTTTTTTTTCATTTTTTTCGTGCTACCTACAACGGTTACGACATTCTGATGCACTCAGTTCATGGATCTTGTCATCATTCATTCGTGAGAGAGGAGGGAAAAGACTTGACTGTGTGTGTGTGATTATTAAAGAGATCGTCGAGAGCAAAGTGCCTTCATTCACTTTCAATTTCTACTTTTTTCTTTCTACTTATTTTTGTTTTCTTTTCTCCTCCAAAGCAAATATGATAATAAATTGTACATTTTATTATACTTATATTTGAGTTGATAGTTCTGTGAGTGCACATGAATACAGTGCTGTTGTGGAGAATTCTCATGCGGAATATCTGTTCTATTTTTCTTTATTTTTCTACTTTTTTTCACAGTATCCAGCACATATAATCCTTTGGGATGCGAGAGTGGTGTACCTATTTTACTGCTATAGAAGCGCGTTATCATAGAAATCGTGGTATTATCCTTGGCATATGGAGACTACTTCAACCCTCTGCACAGCAGGGAGATTATTAGGTGCTTTATAAGATATTTGTTGTGTCTGTGTTTTGGCCCAGTTCAGTTTTCGTTCATTATTTCGTGAGCAACATTTGGTTGCTACGATTTGATATTTTTTTTCAAGAGGAATACAAAAAATTCAGATGAATATTCATCATAACAAATGATAATGAAATAAGAGGAACAGCAAAATACTTTCGTGAATTTTTCTTTGATTTTGTAATATGGTATCATCTGTTTGAGAGAAAATTTATATTCTTGTTGATTTCCACCGTCTGGCTTGAGTATTCACTGATATTTCCATTTGAAAATTCAATTTTACACGCGCAGCATCTTCGAAATTTTTCATCGTTATCTTCGGATTTTTCTCCCATTCTTTCGCTTCCGCATTTTTCTATACATACCACGTTCGCGTGAAATTGTTTTGTGAATTTTTATTCGGCGTTGAAATTCAATATTCGATGTTTAAATATTCTTCAATATATATACATATA